>CACSLK010027831.1:9028420-9049618 GCA_902706635.1 Striga hermonthica
CCAAGCTGTAACACCCCGCTACTTGTAATACATCAGAGTGCGCGGTTTTTCGCAAAGTCACTAAATACTTAAATAAAATACTAATTTTTTGCGAAACTGATCGGGATGCTACCGTGAAAACTTGATTTTCTGAAAACCGTTCAAATTTTAAACTGATAAATAAAACGGTTGTAAAGTCTTATCCGACGAACATCGGAAACAGAGTCTGATAAAAGTACTGAAAAGTTTAGCGGAAGTCTAGCGTGGCAAAAACATAAAGGTTCGATAATAAGTTCTGAAAAGTTTTAGCGTGATTCGACATAAAATACAATAAACATGAATATCCTGAACAGCTCGCCCGCTCACTCCTCGTCTCCGAAACCTTTTTACTTTGCGAAAACTGATTCGGGGTGCTACCTTTAAAAATCATGACTTATCTTTAGAAAAACCGTTATTTTAGTTTTAATAAAAACTTCCGGTTACTGAAATCATAAGTTCCTCAAAAGTTCATCAAAAGTAATAAGTTCGTCAAACGAGTACTTCAAAAGACATCAAAACATCATCGGAAGTCATCAAAGTATCGTAAGCGGAAGCATAAGTCATAATCATAATTATACAGTCCAAAATATAAATATCCTGAGTCCCGTCACGTCACATCACGCTCCCGGCCCGACGTCCTGACCTGAAAAACATGATAAAACTGGGGCGTGAGCACTAAGGCACTGTGCTCCGCAGAAACTCATGCTAATGTACAACATCGTAAATAATAACATGATCTTGAACTAAGTATATATCTGAACTGAAACTGATATCTGATAACTGATAAGCCGGTCTGATCTCGCGACCGAAGTCACGTAACTGATAACTGAATCTCGCGACCGAAGTCACGTCGTGACATAAGTCACATCTGAACTGAACATCTCCCGGCAAAACTAATACCGGACCATGTGCACACTCTAGTGGTTAGACTAGGCCACTAGAACCCAGAATGGACCGGCGACCATCCCGAGCGGTATCTGAATATACATACCTCGACAATGGTAACGTGATTATAAACCATGTAATACTTAGTCTGAGTCCCCACCTGAATTTGCTGAACTGAAAACTGAAGGGAAGTGCTGATGCCTGATCAAACTGAAAATAATATAAACAATTATTATTGACTATGCTCAGACTGATAAATTTAACTGACTAATTATGTTAAGATGCTCCCTCGAATCTAACATGATATTCTCGGGCAAAAGCCGATGGGCACTTACCTCGTATTAAACTCAAGAGGTTAGTAGACTCGGAACCGTGCTCTCGGCCGTGCCTCCGCGTGCGTGCGTGCGGTACGGTAGCGACGGCCTGGACGCGTGACGACTCGCGGCGTGCGGTACTTGCGGTACGCGACGGACTGCTGCAACACTCGCGTACACCTGAACGTTGTGTGACCTCGGACTAGCGTGCGGTAGCGTGCGATGACTCGCGGCTCGCGTACGGAACTCTCGGCAATGCTCGCGCACAACACACGCAAAAATACACAACTCACACTATGCTCTCTATATCTATGTAACGCCCCACTTTTATTTGCTAAAAATCAGAATAAATTTTTCGAATTTATTTCAAAACACTTTGAGGCGCTACTCATTTTCAAAACGTTCATCAATACTTAACTACAATATCAATACTCAATCCATCATCAATCCTTATTTATCAATAATAACACATCAAGAATCAATTCTGGAATCCAATAATCACTATATCCTAGGGAGTATACTCCCTATCAATACTCCATAATTCAGTAATCGAGAAAAACAATAATAACAATATTCAGTTTTCAAAAGCGGAAGCAATATCAATAATAAGACCACCACTCGCATCCCTCCGCCGTGCCCGCAATACTAACCTGCTATCTGATTTGCTCCACATAACACATATATTCAGCACAACTCAAGCTCATATAATACGTGGTAACAGCCTCAGGACATCCCATATAAACTTCATATTTTCAGCATATTAACATCAATTTAGGGCTCAGCATTTTTACAACATATAAACATCAAGGTATATGGCTCAGATTACTTCCACAAATTAGAGCAACAAAACCACATATAAGCTACTCTTCTCTAAATTTTCTCAACCTGAACTCAGGCAAACAAGAGAAAATCGAGGCTCCGACTAATTACCTCTCGTCGAGAAAAGGAAGCAGTAACGAGGCTCGATTAGGCGCTCAGACGTTGCTCGCTGCTCTTCGTTGGGACTAACAGCCCGACTCACCGTGGAGGCCCGATCGCTGGAACTCGGGTCTTACTCGTCGGCAACCTCGAGGGTCTTTAGTACAGCTTGCTCGCTCTCAGCCTTGGACAACACCCGATTGACTCCGTCTCAGCCCGAACTTCCTCGCCCAGAAAGGTATGGTTCTCTCGTCAGCCGCATATACACTCCCCCATCGTGGAGGTCTGCTCCCGTCAGTCGCAAGGTTGCCTTCGGTGGTGCTCGAACATGTTCAGTTGCGGACAAAGCTCAAATCGCCGTGAATATTTCATCTTCGCCGCTGGTGGTGTTCGACCCATCGTGAAGGGTCAACTCTCGTTGCTCCTCTGCTCGCCGGGAGTGGTTGGAGCTCGCGAAGGTCGAAGCCTCGCCGGATAGCGAGGGTCGCCAATCGTAATCTCGTCGGAAAGGCCGAGGGGAAAGGCTGGAAAAAAATTAGGCGATTTTTTTCTTCTCGCGATTTGGTGCTGCTCGCGGTTGAGAGGGGCCGAAGGAGTATCTTTTATCCGATCTGAAATTGAGAGGATATGAGGACGAGAGATGCGAATCGCGAGGGAGAGGTCTCTCGAAAGATCGGAACTGAAAACACAATCACGCAGATGGAGAGTGAGAGACTTGGTCGCTGGAGGAATTTGTTCGGATGGGACAATTGGGGAAAGGATTGGAGATGATGGGAGAACCGTGTGGTAGAGGGCCGAGTATTAAGGGCTTAGTGGGCCGGGAATTCGTAGAGTTTGGGTCGAGAGTTAAAGAAACAAAATGCTTACTTGGGCTGAGTTCAAAATTGGTACTCTTAGGTAAAATTAAAATTTAGGAAGCTTAGTCACAAAATAAAAGACTTAGGCACATTTTGAACACTTAGGGAAATAAATTAGACCCTTAGCAAAATAAAACACTTAAGCATAAAGTCCAAATTAAACAATTAAGAACAACAAATTGAGCAATTAGTACACTTAGGCAAATTTTATATCATTTAAACACTTAGAACAATTTAATAAAACGAAAGCACACTAAAAAAAATTTAAGAAGACGAGGACATCTTCTTAAATCTAAATTTTTGATTAGGTGAATTAATTAGAAAAATTAAACAGACGAGGACATCTATTTAATTTTTAATAAGCTTAACAGGGAAAAATTGTCGAGCACTACGACTAAAATAAAAGCGAGGCGAATAATAATAATAATAAAGATAATAAATAATAAATTCAATTAATCCTTATAAATATTATTCGATAAAGAGAATATTCCGAGAATTTCTATAAATCGAACGGGGCGTTACAATCTAACTACTCTCGGCACTTATGAAGGAAAAGGAGTAAAATGCTCCAAAGTCTCCCAAGTCACACTTAAAAACCGAATGATTGGCGGAGAAAATGAGGGGGAGGATTTCACATGGCCACCATGCACTAGTACTTGTCCCATTCACGTGAGAGCCAAGACAAAAGAGCAAGAAAGATGCTCGGTCAAAGTACCAACATATGGACAATGCACGGCCTCTAAGACGAAAGGGACAAAACACACAATTTCCCACGGCCACCTTACACATGCACTAGCACAAAAATACAAAGAATGCACGGATAATCACATGAACTTGGATACTCCGCCTACTAGCATAAGGACAAGGGATTGAGCACGGCTTGCATGGAAAAATGTTGGAAGAATCTTGCGCAAAAGTACAAAAGCTTGCACGGTCTTCATGACTTGATGTTGGCACGGATTCTCTCGGACGAACACGCGCGCGCACGGGCTTCTTGGGCATGGATTCTCGTCCAAACGCACGAACACACACACACACGGCACTTGCACATGAATATGGACCGAGCACTAACATAAAGCATGAGCATGAATACGCACGGCTATGGCTCGGAATAAAATCCGAACAATATAGCTAATCTCGTGATTAAGTAAAAACTAATCACTTAATTATGTTTAATTATCCAATTAAACATAATGCTTAATTACCAAAATTATTTCGAACGTAAACGGTACGTCGAAAATAGTTCCGGTAATATCGACTGAAATAACTGAAAATAATTAATTACGAAAAATAATATCGGAACTAAAATATTAATATACTGATAAAAAGTCGGGATATTACATCCTTTCTCGTCCGTGGCCACCTAACAACACTTTCACGAATTTCTTTCTCCATTACCTCCAATATCCTTGCATTCCAAGCTGACAGGGGGGTATATTGAGTTGTCCTCCAACCCCTTGATCGCCCCTCCCTTTCTGACTTCGGGGATCCTTTTCTTTCTTCTAACGTGATTGGTTTCTTATCCTTCTTCTCGTCCCGGGATTCAGTCTTTGCTTTAGCCGCTTGCAAAAAGTCGGCTTCGGCTTCCTCGACATTCATGTATTTGGCACACCTTCCTAGGACCTCATCGAACGTCCTCCCGGGTCGCTTTGCCAAGGAATTTCTGCACAATCCCGGGAGGAGTCCTCTAGTGAGTTCCCCTGGCTTGATTTCCTCAGTGGCTGAGGGGACGTCGACACATGCTCGGGTTTATCTTGCCACATAATCCCTCAATGATTCTTCTTCTTTCCGTCGCATGCCTATCAGGGTAAGGTAAGACTTTTCTTGGGCCTTTACACTTGCGAACTGATTCAAGAAACTTGAACTAAATCCGTCAAAGTCCCTGACGGCTCCCGGGGGCAATTGATGAAACCAATCTTGCGTAGGTCCTCACAGAGTCGTCAGGAACGCTCGACATTGAACGGGATCATTGTAGCGGAGCAACACCGCCATGTTTTCAAAACTCCTCAGATGTCGAGAGGGGTCAGTCGACCCGTCGTACCAGATGTTAAGTTCTCTAAACCCCTGAGGCAAGTCAGCGTCTAGAATGTGTTGTGAAAAAGGATGTCCCCTCGAGCTTCCTGTTTTTCTCCCCTCGACTCGAGCCTGCAAATCTTGCACCTGCGCTAATAACTGCTCCAGGGTGTCGTTTCTCGCCTGTGGATTGACAGTCCTGACAGAGGATTCCTCTTCATCGGCTCTTCTGTTCTGCCTCTCCTGCGACTGCGCTTGCTGTTCGCGCTCCGGGGGTGGTTGTTCATTTTGAGGCTGCTCAACCCGTGCTTTCTCGATCCTGGGCCGCTCGACCCTTGGTTTTCGACTTGCGCTTGTTTGATTTGGGCCGCCACGACTTCTACAATCATTCTTTTCATCTCGCCCCTTGTCATGGTCAACGTTTGCTCCTCGACTTGGGCAGCGGTCTCTTTTCCTGCTCGAGCGGTCCAGGCTGCTTTCCCAGGCTTAGGGACGTCTCGGTTGACTCACGACCATTGACTTCTCCACTCGTGTTTTTCATGTGGCTGGTCTCCCCTTGAGTAAGCACATGGATCTTGACTCCAGGTGGGGTAATTGGCGTTTCTTCTCCCGCACGCCCTCCCGCCGGCGCGTGCATCCCGAACGGCGGAAATCCCAGCACCTGAAGCGGTGGTCTAGGACAGGGGATCATCGGTGGTCGTTTATCTGTCCATGCTCCCCTGAAATCCTCGTTTAAGTTTCTCTGCAGTCCTTCCTTCTCGGCCATCGGAAACAGATCGGAACTGGATGAAAAGCTCTTACTTCCTTCAAGAACTCCCCACAGACGGCGCCAAAATGATGGGTCTCCCTCAGATCTGGAGTGAACCGATGAGAAACCGCCCAGATCTAGAATGAACCGATGGGAATGAGCTCAGATCTGACTCAATAGCCTCTAAACCGTTGCTGAGCCGCGAGAACACCTGCAAGAACTCAACGCCGGAGGGGTTTCCGGCGTAGAGCCTCCGACGCTCAAGTCAGTATGTGAAAGAGATGAAGAGAGCTGCTCTGAGAGAGCAGCAACAGTAATAGAGAAGAATGTAGAATGAATGAGAGTTAGGGTTTTGGAGTTACCTCAGCTCCTTTATATAGAAGTAAAACATCTACCTGATGTCCCCAAAATGCCCTGGCCGACTTACTGGAAATATCCAAAATACCCTGGTTGGTTCACATTTTGTCCACCTCCTAGTCAGCATCTAGATTCTTCCTTATCCTTTAATAGTTTCCCTCTGATATATTGGAGTGTATTGGAGTCGTCAGGGGTCCATGCACTCGAGATTACCTCAGTCGACCTCGAGATATTCTTGTATTTCGAGCCGGCTGGGTCATTCCCCAATCGCTAGTAGATCCTCATACTTATTCATCCTTCCAGACGGAATCGACTTAGGTTAGTCGACATGGTGGAAGTCGACTAAGAAAAGCGTATGGACCTTCGACCGAATGTATTATCACGAGGATGCATGTGGGTGGAGTCAACTTCGAGTGAGTCGACTCGACGATGTCCGAGCCAGGACAACAAAAACCACTCTATGATAGTATGGTTATATCATGGTTGTTTTCTTGTTGGTTCTTGCTTCTTGGAACATGAGTTTATGGTTTAAGTCACTAAATTCTTGTTTACTGATACAAGAGCTTGAATGCATGCACACGCAAAAAAAAAAAGAAAAAGAAAAAGAACCAATAAAACACATGAATAACGTTTGTTTAGAAAATTGGTATATAGTATCATCATCTTAGATAACATTTCTGTTAAGACGTGTTATCTGATCAATATTATAGATAACACTTAATATAAACGAGTGTCACGTGAAAAGTTCTTCACATAACGCTTAATTTAAAAATCTTATGGGAAAAGTTCTTCACATAGCGCTTAATATAAAAAAAGTGTTAAAGCTTATTAAAAAGGCGTTATGTGAAAGTTTCAAGCATTATCAGATAAGATCGGTCTTCATATAACACTGACTCCGATAACGCTTAAAAGTGTTATCTGTAGCAAAAAAAAAAAAAATGTCATTGGCATAGTGTTTCATACATACATACATTCATTTGATGTTTCTGCATGTAAAGCTTCATTTTCTTTGGCTAAAATGGCTTTACAAGGAGACTTGTACTCTGTTTTCCTTTAGTGGCTTAGGCTGACTTGGATTTAGTTTTTGATGTTATAATGCCTATTTAGGCCTCGTTGTGTAAGACTTTGATTTGAGGTATAAGATTTGCTTGTTTGTTGCTTGGAATTAAAAAAAATAAAAAAAAAAAAAAAATTGGCCTCCGTGTCTAAAAAATATGGACTTTATTGTTTTATTTAACTATATGTGTGCATTGAGTTTGACACTTTCTTATCTCAGCTTGAGAGTGATCGTCTCTTTTTCTGAGAATTTGATCTCCGGTGGGAGTCTTTAAGGGGGCTTGTGTCAACCAGATTTAAGGGCGTAGTGAGGAGTAGTCTGGTTCGGTTGGGTGTTATGGAGGAAGACCTAGGACAAAGATTGGGGAAGTATCTATTTCGGAGGCTGAAAATCTTATTATTTATAGAGGAGAAAGATGTTCGTCTCAGTGCTGAGGAGTGCAACCGTAGTCTCCTCGGCAAAGTATAAGGAGAAAAGAAAGCTAATTGGTTGGGCTTAAAAGAATGATGGGGATGCTCTGGAAATTACCAAAATTCACTTTTGAAAAAAAGTTAGGGAACTCTCGATGAACTATTTCCAGTTTATTTTCCCGAACAGAGAATCCCTTAAGAAAGTTGATCTTAGAAAGAGCTGGATGTTTGAGAATCAACATCATATACTGCATGAATTGAAAGAAGGACTCTCTGATAGCCAGCCAAAAATCGGAGAGCTTATGATTTGGGTTCGAGTTCATGGTGTGCCAATGAATTGGCTAAGTACGGATGTGGGGTTGAAACTAGCAAGAGCTTTCAAAGGAATCTGAAATGTCAACTTAGCACTGACAACAATTCAAGGAGGTCGGGTCATTAAGATCCAAGCAGTTGTTGATCTAAAACAGCCTTTGCCGCGATGGTCTTTTATTTGGTTGGGGGAGCAGACAGTAAAAGTAAGCCTTTGTTTCTATTGTGGGAGACATTAACATCTTGATCGAAATTGTACTAAGAGAATAGAGAATATCGGGAATCAAGAACTCCGTGTATGGGAAATGGCTGAAAGCATCCGAGAGGTACGTGCTCACAGAATCTCCTCCGACTAGCAACAATAATGATCCATCAGAAAATAGGCCTAATGAGCATAGTATGCGAAATACACAAAGCAGGTCCTTGGACTCGAGACAATCTGAGCATTTGCAGAATGATCCAGAGCCAGTGGGGGATATAGATCCCAGGATCAATCCTCATGAGAATGGGATACGTTCAAAAAGTTTGTGCATAGTGTAGTCATCTTCTTCAATTAAAAAAATTTCAGGTGAGGAAACAGTGACATGTTTAGCTAAATTGCAATCAGTTGATCATGGTGCTAAGGAATGGAGCCTGGATTTGATTCCAGATAGTGAAGAGCGTAGAATGGAAATACAAGAACAAGTAGATCAGGAAATAGATACATGTGAGGAAACTCCTACATCATCATCAAAGCAGAAAACATGTATGAGATCCTCAGCTAGAGTTTGTAGAAGGTCCACACAAGGGCATAGCAGTATCTATCTAAAATGATTACAAGGAGTTAAAAGAGCTAAAGGCCAGCTAACACTTTGATTGAGGAGAGTAAGACACAGGAGAATGTGATTAGTGAAAGCAAGAAGCAGAAAATGTCTAAAGCAAAGGTGAATGAAGCCAGCCCTAATTAGCTCCACAGTGAACAATGCTAGCTCTGGTGTAGAATTGTAAAGGTCTGGGGTGACCCTCTACAGTTCCCCAAACTCGAGAGGCTGTTAACACTCATCTCCCACACTTTTTTTTATTATCTGTGAGGAAAAAAAAATTACTCTTCAGTTATGTAGAAAGTTGGGTTTGGAATAGATTTTGTTTTGTTTAACCTGATGGTAGTAAAGGAGGTATGCTCTTGTATTGGGATATGAAGGTTGAGATCTTGCAGATGAGAGACTATGATTGTTCAATACAGGTTCAGTACAAATTTAACAAGGAGGATGTCACTAGCCGGCTCATTTTTATTTATATGAGTGCTGATCTTCCCACAAGAATATGCCAATGGCAAAGTTTAGACATGGACATATTACTCTGGGCAGATACCTGGTGTATGATTGGAGATTGGAATGATATTAATACAGGGGAGGATAAGAAGGTAGATAGGCCAAGATCTATCTCATGCATGAGTCCCTTCAACAATTTTATCTCCAACATAAGCATGGCTGAAATATCAATGACTGGTTATCAGTATACCAGGTATGATAACAGAAGCAGTAAAGGACTCGTGGAGGAAAAATTGGATAAAGCATTTGGATCACTTGGTTGGATGGCTATATACCATTTTTCTCAAGAGGGTAATCAACATATAAGTGCCTCGGACCATGGAATGCTACTTTTGCAATCTAAAGTGGACAATTTGAGAAGAAAAAGAAGATTTGCATTTGATAAGAGATAGATATCAAGAAGGGGTATTTAAGGTGGTGAGAATGTCTTGGGATAAGGAACAACTGGGAACTCCCTTTTTCAAGTTAAAAGAACAAGTTAAACTGACCAGAATTGCTTTGTCAAATTAGAGCAAGCAGTTTGGATCTGAAAGCAAGAAGATCATTAAGGCTCTTACTATGAAATTGGAAGAAATGAGGAATTTTGGGGAGGGGAAGAATTGGGAGGAGTGGGCTAGAAAGAAGGAGTTGGATGACACCCATTGTTCAGATGAGAGGTACTGGCAGCAAAAGTCTATGAACTAGTGGTGCAAAGATGCTGATCAAAATTCCAGGTTCTCCATGTTGTGACAATGCAGAATAGAAAAAAGAATGCTATTACTCGGTTTAGTGGATAAGACTCACATACTGTTTGAATCAAGGGAGAAGCTGGAGAACCACATTTCTGCATTTTACCATAAATTATTCAGCTCAGATAGTTCTCAAGGAGATGATAGAATTTTGCATCTTATTCCTCAATGAATCACTCCAGAGGTGAATGAAGCTCTTACTACTGGGGTGGAAAATGAGGAACTTCAACACACTGTTCATGATGAATTCTCTGAAAGCACCGGGAGAGGAAGGTATGACTGCTCTATTTATCAACATTTTTGGCTTGTTGTTAAAAATGATCTAAGTGTGGTTGTCAAGAGCTTTGTCTTATCTGGACACTTTCTTAAATATTGGAACCATACTATTTTTACTTTTATTCCTAAATGTGAAAGTCTATCATCCCTACAGACCCATAAATCTATGTACTGTGGTATACAAACTTATCTCTAAAACCCTTGCTTGAAGACTTAAAGCTTGTCTTCATACTTGCATAAATTCTGTACAAGTAGCATTTATACCTGGGAGACTATTCTTGAATAATGTAATTACTCTCATGAAGGTTTCCATTACTTGAATAGACACAGTTCAAGAAAGCAAAGTTTCATGGCTTTGAAGTTAGACATGATGAAAGCCTATGACAATGTTGAATGGAAATGTTTAAGTTCTTTAATGCTTAAGATGGGATTTGTTGTTACTTTTGTCAATTGGATCATGTGCTGTGTAACTTCTTCTTCTTTCTCCTTCATGTTGAATGGTGAGGCTGTGGGTTTTGTGCATCCTTCAAGAGGTTAAAGGCAAAGGGATCCAATATCCCCTTACGCTTTCTTATTGTTACAGAAGCATTGTTTCTTTCATTAGTGCAGACTCTTAAGCCAAGTTATCAAAAGTAGATACTTCCCTAACACCACTATTTTTAAGTAGTAAAGAAAGCCTCCTCTTCTAAGCTGTCGAACAATTGGCTTCAAGTGCTGTCTATTTTCAAGGTAAACTGTGTGAATGAGGTCAGATCAGGCATACGTACCCAGATACATGAATGAGGTTGGGTGCCTCTACTTAGTGGCTTGGCCTTAAGTTGATCAGTTCATTAGGCTCATCTCATGTGTGAGTTTCTGAGCTTTTGAATGAGTCTGGCAGTACTTGGAATGTAAATATGGTTAAAAACCTTTTCTCTGAACAGTATAGTAAAGCAATCCTCCAAATTACATTGATTTTCCAGGTAGGGAGGATTTGTGGAGATGGACAGTTAAGGTGGCTTTTATGTTGCAGACTCCTAAGCCTATTTAGTGAAGGCGAAGGTAAAAAGCCTGGATATTGTTGAGGGGAGTAAATCTACACAGTTGGATTCTATGGTTAGAAATAGAAGCTGGAAACTGGGGTGAAAGGCAAAAATAAAACACTTCATCTGGAAGGGTTTTACTGGCATCCTTTCTGTTTGCATGAATCTTAGAGATGAAAGAGCTAGAGATTGATGTTATTTGCAGGGTTTATGGTGAAGCATACGAAACTATAAAGAACCTCTTTCTTCAGTGCAATAAGGCCAGAAGGGTGTGGAAACTTGTACCAGTGTCATAGGAGGGGAACAAGTTGACAGACAACAGTTTCAGTTTGTGGTTGTGGCATGTATGAAACCTAGACAAATCTGATATCTCTGAAGCCAGAATCCAGTTATCAACATATATTTTGTGGTGTCTGTGGGGAGAAACTTCTGGATATTCAATTCAGAAAGGATACCCGAGGCAATTATTGTCAATAGAGCTTTTGTGGAGTGGAAAGAATTTTGTGCAGTTTCTGAGCATTGATGTCTAGCGGTATTTTCCTTCTATGTTGTTTGTCCAGATTTTTCTTTGGTTAGCTAGCTTTGATCTGCGTTGCTTTAATTTGTGCTCTGTAGGTTTTAGATTTTATTTCTAGTTGTTTGGTTTGTAGTTGTTGTCTGTGGGTTTGGTTGGGGTTTGAGTCGTCAAGGCTCGGGCGGCTATGCCTGCTTGGTATCTCAGGTGCAGTTGTAATAGCTAGGGTTGAGTCTCACATATTCTTCGTTTCCAAAATAAGAATACATTCGGTCCAATCCTTATATAATATATACATTTATGTATTTGGGAGGCAAAAGAAATAAACAAGAAATTGAGTATAACATAAGCATAAATTCCACAAATTAAAAAATAACATACTATTGAAGGTTAATTAATGCTTATAAATATTTCTTTTTTATTTTTTATATGAAAATAACTATTCATAATAATTAATAACATGTATTTTTTATATGTCAAAATAATAATACATATATACATATAACATATATATACTATATTATTAAAAAATTATTCATGGGCCCGTACCCCTACAGCCCCTATGTAAATCCACCCTTGATTTTAAAATATCACTGTTGGCAAGCCGGTTCGATAAATATTGATTAGACAAATTAGATGCATGCGCTCATTTTACTTTTATACTAGTACGTACCTCGTGTGATGTACGGACATAGATATTAAATGAGTTATTTTCACAGCCTTATCCGTTCAAGTCTGAAAAGTAATAGTGTTATTATCTATTCTCTACATATTTTATCAACGTTAAGTCTAAAAAACAATAGGGTTATAAACTTTTATTTTCACAGCCTTGTCCGTTTAAGTCAAAAAAGTAATAGGGTTATTATCTATTTTCTACATATTTTATCAACGTTAAGTCTAAAAAACAATAGGGTTATAAACATTTTTTCACATCTGACAGAGATATTAAATGAGTTATTCTTACAGTAATGTCCATTTAAGTCTAAAAAGTAATAGGGTTTATCAATTTTCTACCTCTTTTAATCAACGTTAAGTCCAAAAATAATTGGGTTATAAGCTTTTGTATTTTTAGCCACAACATTAAATATGAGCATGCTAGGGCTAGCTTGTAAAACAATTAATATATTATCTCACTAAAATATTTATACTAATAAAAACTTAATTTTAGCATATAAATTTATCTCTTGATATAAGAGAAAGTAATAGTTTTACTTATTCTTGTTCACCATTCAATAGATTTAATTATTATTTTAATTAAATTGTATGATTATATTAGAGTGTATTTATAAATTAAATTGTATGATTTTTAAAGAAAAAAATAAGAAAAATAATAAAACTACTATTTATGAGTTGCATTTAATGCTGACCTATTTTTTTGCTACTAATTTTAATAAATAAGATGACTCTTTATATAAGTATAGATAAGAAAGAAGGAATTAGATAAGAAATTTTGAATCTGTATTTTTTTTAGTATAGATAGACTTTATGTAAAAGATTCTCTCTGGTGGGAGCGACGACGCTATTCTCTCTGGTGGGAGCTTTCCATTTTCGGTTGCTATCTTCCTTTGGAATCTCGGTTTAGGCTTCTTTAGTTTCATTTCATCTTCCTCATTGTAATCCCCTTTCTTTGATTCTAGTATTGCCATATTTCTCCGTGTTCCGAATTTGGGGATTAGGGTTTGGAAACAATGGCAAGCGCACAAGACGACGAGCTATCTGATCAATTAGAAAGATTCTCTCTTTCTGAAAACGAAGCAATATTCATAGAAATTGCTCACACAGACATCACACTCAGTGCTGATGAATGCAGCAGGAGTCTTTTTGGGAAAATTATTGGAGACCGCGTTGCGAGTTGGATTGGCGTCAAGAGAACAATGTCCAATATATGGCGGCTCAATCAATCGATGGAAATTAAAGAACTCAGCCCAAACTATTTTCAGTTTATCTTTCAAAGTAAAGAAGACTTACTGAAAGTCTCAGCTGGTATACACTGGAGCTTTGAGAACCAATATCTTGTCCTCAAGGAATGGAGAACAGGGATTTCAAGTAAGCATTCTTGTTTCAATGAACTGAATATTTGGGTTCAAGTCACTAATGTACCCTTAAATTGGTTAAGCACAGAAGTGGGATTGAAAATTGGCAAAGCTTTCAAACATGTTAAGAATGTAGTTTTAGCCAACGCTGGGAATCATGGAGGGAAAATTATGAAACTGCTAGTTACCCTTAACCTAGATGAACCATTGCCAAGGGTTGCCAGCATAAGGTTGGGAGAGCAAGCGGTCAAAGTTGGATTTAAATATTAAAAACTGTTAAACCTTTGTCATTACTGCGGCAAGATTGGACATCTAGACAGAACTTGCTCTAAGAGATTTGCAGACATCAACAGTAACTCTTTGAAGGAAGGTCAATATGGGGACTTTATGAAAGCTCATGACACTCAAAGATGGTTTGAACATCATAACTCAGGCTCTAGAGGCTCTCCCCAGCCAGACTTTCCTGCCCCAAGTGACCAGAGATCACCACCACATGCTCATTCCCAACAAGCTGAGACTAGCCAGCAGATCATCCCACTGCCACAAAGTTCACCTACTAAATCAGTAGAAAAAGCTCAAGACTCTTGCACATCTGCAACTCCTGTCCTCACTCACCAAAAATCCATGATGGAAGCCTCATTGCAAATAGTTGAAGCTGGGAAAGATATGGAAGTTGATGCAAGGTTGTTGCCAGAACCATCAGAGTTCATAGTCCATAATTATTTGATCTCTTCCTCAACTCAGAATCTGAAAACTTGGAGAAGAGACAGAAGCAAAGATGGAAGGTTGCTCAGGAATCCACCTGTCTTACCTATCCTCACAATTCCATCCCAGGCTACCAAGGAGAAAAGGCCAAGAGACAGTGAAGAAGAACAAGCATCTCCTGAGCAAAGTTCTTTCCCTAATCAATCAGTTTCCAAAAAAAGCAAGTCACATGTAGAGAAGGTGGGGGCTGCCAGCCTAGAGTGGCACCACCAGGAGCAATGTTAGCTGTGGTGTGAAATTGTAGAGGGCTGGGTGGGCCCTCTACAGTTTCCCAAATGCGAGAGCTGATTAAAGCTCACCACCCACACTTTTTTTTCCTTTCTGAGACAAAAAGAACAAAATCTTATGTGAATTGTATAAGTAAGAAATTAGGTTATGCTGATAGAATAGCTATTGTTGACCCCATTGGTCTCAGGGGGGGTTTAGCTTTATTTTGGGATTCTAGTGTTGTAATCTTTCAGGTTCTGTGTAATGATTTCTATATAGCAGTGCACTTTTCTCTTCCCTCTCAAAGTCCCCAATGGGGTATTTTTGTTTATTTAAGTCCCTGCAGAACATCCAGAGCTGATCAATGGAACAAACTTTTACAAGAAAAGACCCTTTGGGGCAATTGCTGGTTCGCCATTGGTGATTGGAATGATATTTGCTCAAACTCAGAAAAATCAGGAGGCATTCCCAGGAGTCAGAACAGTCTTCAACCCTTCCATACTTTTATTAATCTAATGGGGATGGAAGAGATCATACTTCAGGGTTACCCCTTTACTTGGTGCAACAACAGATCAAATTCTGAGTTAGTGGAGGAACAGATTGATAAAGCCTTTGGATCCTCAGACTGGCTACTTCACTATCCTAATTCTTCAGTGCATAATAAACTGAGAAGTTCTTCTGATCACTCTGCTCTTTTGTTTGATATGGGTCTTCCTGGGGAAAAGAAGCATGGTAGATTCCACTTTGATAAGAGGTGGATAGGGAAAAGGGGTTTGAAGAAACTGTGAAAAAAGCCTGGCTAACCTCAGTCACTGGTACTCCTTTTTTCAGATTGAAAGAGAAGATCAAATTAACCAGATTGGCATTACTTAAGTGGAGTTCCACATTTCAGACTCAAAATCAAGCCCTCATTGCTAAACTCACTCAAAAATTGGATAAGCTGAATAATGACAAAGCAGGGGACAACTGGGAAAACTGGGAATCTACTAAAAGGGCATTAAACAAAGCTCATCTCCATGAAGAAATCTATTGGCAGCAGAAATCAAGGCAAAGATGGCTTAAGGAAGGAGACGCTAATACAAGATTATTTCATGCTTTTACTCTGCAGAGGAAAAGACTAAATACAATCACCAGGCTTATAGATCCTCAGTGTAGAATTCTGACCTCTCAGAGAGCTATGGAGCATCACATTTCAGATTTCTACAATAATCTCTTTACTTCAGATGGCAGCAGAGGAGGAGATTCAATCCTTCACCTGATACCTCAAACTGTAACAACTGAGATGAATGAAGCTCTTGTGAAACAAGTGTCTGAGGAAGAAGTTAAATCTGCATTATTTCACTTACCATCTGATAAAGCACCGGGGGAAAAAGGCATGACCTCAACCTTCTATCAGCATTTTTGGGATCTGATAAAACATGATCTTCTGAGTGCTATTCAAAGTTTCTTTCAAACAGGTACACTTCTGAAATACTGGAATCACACAGTCCTTTCTCTAATCCCTAAGTGCTTGAATCCTGAAACTATGAGTCAGTTTAGGCCAATAAGCCTTTGCACTGTGGTTTACAAAGTCATTTCCAAGGTTTTAGCTCAGAGATTGAAGGTTTGCCTCCCATTTTGTATAAGTGACTTCCAATCTGCATTTGTTGAGGGAAGACAGCTGATGGATAATGTGATTGTTGCCCAGGAGGCTTTTCACTTTTTAAACAGGCACTCTTCTGGATCTAATTTTTTCATGGCCCTCAAACTGGATTTGATTAAAGCGTTTGATAGAGTTGAGTTTAGATGTGTGCATGATATTATGATACAGATGGGCTTTCACAGAGACTTTGTCAAATGGATTATGACCTGTATCTCAACTACATCATTCTCTTTCAAAATCAATGGAACTGTAAGCAGTTATGTCACTCCTTCTCGTGGCATAAGACAAGGAGATCCACTGTCTCCCTATCTTTTTATAATAGTGGCTGAGCTGCTTACTGCCTTAATTCTTCATTCAGTTGCATCTGGTCAGCTTAAAGTCCTGAGGCTCTCCAGAAATGGTCCATTGCTTACTCACCTTCTATTTGCTGACGACTCTATCTTCATTTGCAAAGCAGGCTCTGATCAAGCAGGCATTCTAATGAACTTGCTTGAAAAATATAGACTCTTTACTGGTCAAGCAGTTAACATGAGCAAGTCAGCAATTTTTTTTCTGCAGGAATACTCCTTTGCCACTCCAGCATTCTATTTGTTCTACTTTCAATGGAATAACAACCCATAGATCCACCAGATACTTGGGACTGCCATTGGGAATTGGAAAATCCAAAAAGGAAGTATTTGAGTACCTACTTCATTCTGTCAAAAGCAAATTGCAAAGCTGGAAGTCCAAACTTCTAAGTCCAGCTGGGAAGGAAGTGCTCCTCAAATCAGTTGCTCAAGCTTTACCTATTTTCACTATGTCATGTTTCAAATTGCCAGTTACCCTTTGTGCTGAAATTTCACAACTCTGTGCTAACTACTGGTGGAAAACAAATGATCAAACCCAGGGAATTCATTGGAAGAAGTGGAACAACCTGTCTCTGCCTAAAGAAAATGGAGGTTTGGGTTTTTTGGATCTGCAACTCTTCAATCAAGCACTAATTTGTAAGCAGCTCTGGAGAATAGCTTCAAACCCAGAGCTTCTTGTGAGTAGATTATTGAAAGATAGATATTTCCCTCAAACAGCCAGCACTCATGCCACCAAATCTCAGAAGGGATCCTGGATGTGGAACTCATGGATGCAGGTGATTCCTTTTTTTGCAAAATGGTTGAAGACTGAGATTAGAAATGGAATATCTACTCAAATTGTAGATTTTAATTGGGTGCCAAAGCTTTCAAAACCATCCCCCCACTCTATTGCCAATTGCTAGAGGACACCTCATATGGGTTAAGGATCTGCTGAACTCAGATGGAGCTTCTTGGAATGAATGGCTTGTTAAGCAAGTCTTTGATAACAATGACAGTGAAGCTATTTTAAGCATTTCATCCCTCCATCCTGACAGGTCAGATAGGCTTCATTGGGGACTTGATAAAAAAGGTCAGTTTACTGTGTCCAGTGCCTATAAGCAATTGTCTAGCATTAAACTTGCACAGCTAGACATCCCTGAGAGTAGCTCCAGTTCAAATATTTCAAAAGCAGTGCAATGCAGACTTTGGAAAGTTAAAGTTGCTGGAAAGCTCAAACACTTCCTCTGGAAGTGCATCACAGGTACATTACCAGTTGCTAGTTTGCTTAAAAAGAGGAAATTTAACATTGATCACATCTGTTCTTTGTGTGGAGACTCTTCTGAAACTATTGAGCATGCACTACTGAATTGTACAAGAGCAAAAAGAGTCTGGGACCTTTCTCCAGTGTCATGGGATGGAATTGCTGACTGCACTGATTCTTTCAAATTGTGGTGGTTCAAGGTATGCTCCCTTGATCATTCTGAAGTTGCTGAAGCTAGAATTCAGCTATCCACATACATTCTTTGGTGGCTTTGGAAGTCAAGGAACTTGTGGGTATTTCAGAGCTCCATGATGCCAGCAGTAGCTGTGATCAAGGTGGCTCATTCAGACTGGACACACTTCACCTCTGCTTTAGGACTATTGGCTTGATTTGTCTTTATTTAGTCTTTTGCTTGTTCTTCTTTTGTGGAGTTCAGCTCCCTTTCTAGGCTTTTAGCAGTAGAAGGAGGTTGTTCTTTGGATTTCTGTCTATTTCAGTTTATTTCCTCTTGTTCAGGTTCTAGACCATCTAGGATGTGTCTCTCACTTTTTATTTTCAAATTTCCATTGTACTCTGAACAATGTATTAGGACTATGTCCTCGTTGAGTTTTTATGATATTATCTCTGTCGTTTCGGGAAAAAAAAAAAGATAGACTTTACGTAGAATTTTTGACTTCACCGATTTTATGGAATTTTTTTTACTAAATAGATGTTATTATGGAATAAGACAAATAAACAAAACTTTTTTTATTTTAGTAAATATTTTACGTATTTTTTTTTACTTATCGGATGTTATGAGATTTTTTTTTTCTTAAACAGATTTTATGGGATATAAGACAAATAAATTAAATAATTAAATAAAATTCTGAATAGAATTAGCAATGCAATAATTACGTTGACTTTTCTACCTACTTAATTTAATAAATAGGATACATTATTATATAAGTATAGTTGACTTTTCTACCTACTTAATTTAATAAATAGGATACCTTATTATATAAGTATAGATATCATGACATAGAGGAACAACAAGCTAGAAACTGAACAACATACTAAGTATCCGGGGAATCAGGAATCTACTTAGGGGTCGTTTACTTCGCGGGTTTGGGACAGGATAAGAAAATTAGTCCCGGCTATCCGACATTTACTTCGCGGGTTTGGGACAGGATTTTAATGACATGGCGCACAGGTGGCAGCCTTCCATTCGTCACTTTCTGATAAAAAAATCCCGGCATGGACCTCTGATAATTTAATCCCATTTTTTTATACCCTTTTTACCCTCAAAATCTGCTGCCAAAAGACAAAATTACCCCTTAATTTGCCTCAATTTACAACTTCAGACCAAACAAAAGGACTACCATCGGGCATTTTCGAACCCTAGTTGCAGCTGCAACCTCGACGTTCAACTGTGTTCCATCTTCAGATTCTCCGTCATCGGTAAGTTGAGCTTCATATTCGCCATATTTGTAACACCCCGCCTTATCATGAAAATCAGAGTGCGCAATTCGCAATTATATTCAAAATAAAATATTTTACATTGCGAAATACTGATTCGGAGTGCTACCAAAATACATAACTGACTGATAAATCTGAACTTTTGGTTTTGAAAAACTAACTAACAGTTCACCGACTGATCCATTTGGCTTAGAATGACGAACAGTAAAACATCAGCGGAAACTGTAGTGGTGAAATTGGATAGCAGTACCGTGATCGTGAAAACAAGTTATCTGAAAATAATAACGGCACTGCTATGCCAAATTCAAACTGTACAAAACATAATTTAAGCTTTATAAGCATAAAGCTTAGGTAATTTAAACTTTATAAGCATAGTTTCGAACAGCTCCGTCATCTCACTCCTCTGACCCGACTTCATGACTAAAAAAAAAACATGATAAAAGTGGGGCGTGAGCACTCAAGTCCACTGTGCTCCGTGGAAACCCATACTGAAGTAAACAGTGAAAATAATTACAATACCATGATCCTGGCATGAACATGCACATGAAACCGGTCTAAATAATCATGATCTGATACTGATGGTCAGATAACATCATCACCTGCCTGATACCTGAACATCTGCCGGCACAAACTAATATCGGACACCATGTGCACACTCTAGTGGGCAGATTAGGACCACTAGAACCCAGAATGGACCGGCGACCATTCCGAGCGGATACCGAACTGATAATACATACCTCAAACATGGTAGAATAATTATAATCAATGTAATACCCAGTCTGAGTCCCCACCTTAACTGCTGATATGAAAATGTAAGTGCTGATATCTGTATCCTGATCAAACTGAAAAAATAATATAAACAATTACTAAATACTATGCTCAGACTGATAAAAATAACTGCTTAATATGTTAAGATGCTCTACTGGACTTAAACATGATATTTGGACTTAACCGGTATAACTGGAACTGAATAAACTCGGAACTGAACTGACATGAATTTATTGAACTGAACCGGACTCGGAATTTAACTGAAAATGGGATTGAAATCATGAACCGGGACTTAATATACTAAAAATATGAAGAAACCGGTCTGAACTGCTTTGATCGGTCTGGCCTGACCGTCGGTCTGCTCGGACCGGTCGGTCGGCGACCTGCCAAGGCCGCGTGTGCAAGCGCTGCCTGGACTGGTCGTGGCTCTAACTGCTGGGCGTGAATGGTGCATGTACTCGGGCTACTATGTACGCTAGCGGCCATTAGGCACGGCCTGTGTGACTAACGTGCACTGGTGCATCGTACACACTACGCCGGGCACTAGCGTGTGCGTTGCGTGCACTGAACATGACTATCAGACACTATTGCACCCCACAACGTGCGACTGTACGCCTATACTTGCACTTGAACATATACTGACCAATACAAGGTACCGTGCGAGTGATGTCGTGCGGTACTTGCGGTACTGACCACTCGAACAGGCTGTCGGGTGCTGCCGAGGCCCCTAACATGCGATGCTGCGCACTGGCGTGCGCTACCGCACACTGGCGTGCTTGACTGGGATTTGGCGTGCACAGTCGCACTGCCAACGACTATTCGCAGCGGGTACTGATCACACGGGTGCCTACCGCGCATTATCCGCACTACCTGTACACTGGCCGCTGTGCTGGGTGACTGCTGGGGCGTGGTTGTTGGGTTCTGTTAGGAACGTCAAACAACATGCACGGCATTGAACTTTATCGAAATAAACCCTAACGCAGCGGAATCTATTTAGGGCATGGA
>CACSLK010027831.1:9084985-9097004 GCA_902706635.1 Striga hermonthica
ATTCATTTATGATGCATATTTAGTTCATACTAAGTGCATAGTACTGATGCATATTTACTTCATACACAATGCATGCTAAGGGTCAAAGGTCAATGTTGAAAGTCAACGCCTGAAGTCAATGGTCAATGTCGTAAGTCAACGATTTTCGCCGGAAGTCAACGCCGGAAGTCAACGGTCAATGCCAAAAGTCAACGGTCAACGCCGGAAGTCAACGGTCAACGCCGAAATCAATGGTCAATTGTCAAAATAATATTTAAATAATTAAAATAATAAAATAAAGAAACAAGTAATAAAAATAAAGAATTATTATCTAATTGAAGAGTTAATCTTAGCCACACATAATGTACCAATCTAATGGCTAGAAATGGGTCACACATTCACACTTTAAATATGTGGACTCATTAGATCCAATCCCCATATATATATATGTATATATATATATATATATATATATATATATATATATATATANNNATATATATATGATGATCTTTAATTAACAAGAGTATAAGAAAGGGAATAGCAAATTTTTCATTCGCAAAATCATGACCCTACCTGAATTGAGATGAATATAGAAGTAAATGAGACAAGGATTGTTCAAAAAATGTAGGTGTGAAGTGAATTCATTAATTAACAATTTGGGCGTGTCGCATTCAAAAAAAATTCAAACAATTTTATTTGCCTTCATTAAGTTGAGACGTGAAACTAAAAATGATAACAAGATAAAAAAAAGTATAAAACAAAGCTAAAATTTAATAAAGAGATCCTCTTTCACTTGGGCCAACTAGTTTTGTGCATAAGGCGTGTGTATGGAGTATCCAATCGCATGAGCTTAATGGTGTATTTATAGTTCTATAGTAGGGACCTTAAAGAGGTGATGATATGAACTTCATAAGTTATTGAGTCTAACTGTAGGTCAAGCGCACTCCGCTCAATAACTTAAAAAATATTTCGGTCCACTAACAAAATATTGTTCCACTCCCTTATCATCCTCGTAACATGTTCGAGACTCCAATAATAATTACTCGAATTACCTCCTTACATTTAAGATATATTGTTAATCAATTAATTCAATTACTGACAATCAATAATTAATTGATATCTTGAACAGAATACCAATCAAACTTTTATTATTATGTCGAAATTTAATCCACTTGCAGGGTTTAATATAGTAACCCTTCATGAGCTCACTTCGGGAATATCATCAAACTAACGCACATCGTGACCATAAATATTCTAAAAACACATCATACACGGAGCACTATTACCCAAAACACGAAGACTATTGACCTAGCATAATCTCTTTTGGTGAATCAAAGTAATAGCTATTGCATGCACATGTTTATTTATATCTTAAGGGTTAAGAGACGGTAATTAACCGAGGCCTAGCTCATTTACGACGATCAGTATAAAATAAACTGCTTCTCTCTGGTAACCTATTCAATACATAAAATGTACTAGTGAAACTAATCAGTCAAAATCAACTGTACGGTTGATACTACTACCTTTTATTATGGTTTGTTCATTTTCATCTAGGCTGTGAACCAATCATTCTTTTTTCGAAGTGACCGAGAAAATGATCCTCTGTCCACCTGCGATGTGCCATTTTACCTAAGTGTAAAACAACAGAACGTTCAACAATAATAGTGTAAATAATTTCCAAAGCAAAGCTTTTAGTATATACACCAACAATCTCCACTTATACTTAAAGCTTTCGTTTTTACAAGTGTATGTCTATCATTCATTGTTCTAAAAGACCTATGTCAATCTTGTGGCCAAACATCTGACTTTCACTTTGTTCCACGTGTTTGACGAAGGTCTTCTCTATCAAACTCTTCGTGAAAGAATCAGCTAGGTTGTCCTCTGATGCAATCTCGACAACCTCGACGTCTCCTCTTCCTACGGTTTCTCGTATCAGGTGGTATCTGCGCTCTATGTGTTTACTCGCCTTGTAGGCTCGTAGTTCCCTTGAGTTTGCTATTGCACCACTGATATCAAAATAAATCGTGATATCGTGTGGCAAACTTAGTATCATCACTAAGTCCACCAAGAAATTCCTAAGCCACACTGCCTCATTCTCTACCTCAGAGGCTGCAACATACTCGGCTTCCATGGTGGAGTCTGACACACATTAGTTATTAGCACTTCTCCATGAAATGGCTCCACTCCAAACGTTAACACATAGCCTGAGGTTGACTTACTCTCGTCCCAATCTGACTGGAAGTTGTAAATGCTATAACCGACGGAAACAAGTTGTCTGCACAGTAAATTAACATGTACTCATAGTCCTTCTCAAGTACTTACGTATATGTTTTACCACAGACCAACGCCCTGGACTCAGATTACTTTGATTTCTAGCTACCATGCCTACAGCGTAAATAATATCCGACCTCGTGCACAACTTTGCATACATGAGGCTTTCTACTGTCGAAGCATAAGGAACTGTCTTAATGTCCACTATCTCTTGAGTTTTCTTTGGAGACATTTCTTTAGACAAAGATAATCCATGCCGAAAGGGCAATATCCCTTTCTTGGAATTCTGCATGTTAAACCTGGCTAAGACAATATCTATGTATGAAGACTGGATAAGCACAACATTCTTTTCTCACGGTTTCGAATGACCTTGATACCAAGAATGTGTACTTGTTTAGTAAAGATTTGATGGACAAAGGATAACCGAGTTACCCGACTCGGGTCAATCTCGAGGGAAGGCTATTCGGAGCTTTGTCTACTAAATGATTGTCCAAATCACAAAAAGGAAAAATAAAGTCCTAAACATTCTAAACAATTGATTGTATGGTTGATTAACACTAAACGAGCAATCGAAGACTAGCAACACAAATTACGAGTAAAGAGCAAAACTAAACCATCAGAATCTCAAGTGATAAACGCAACGGGATGGTAATCACATAACATTGCCATTCTAGCTAAAACCCTAGGTAGATAAATCACACTCTAGCACAAGACGAGCAAGCATTCATCTCCTAATCACACTTAGTCAAGCATTCATGATCTAAAGCTTGAATCTTTCCCTCCAAACAACACAAGCACAATATCAATTTTCACAAAGAGCAAATAAAGATATACGAAGTAATGGGCTTAAGACTAAACCCACTACTACACGCACTTTGAAGAGAAACGGAGTCAAAAGCTCGAAACCTTACTCGAAACAATGTCGCCGGAAAACCTTCCGGAAAATGACATGATTTCCTAGTCTAGAGAGAAAACATAAGCATAAGCTAAGTTCCCAAAAGGGAAAAATGAAATAATGAAAGTTAGATCCTCAAAATACAAAGGAAAAAAACATATTTATAGTCTTCTACAAAAAGAAAATGAACACATAAACACCAGAAATGAAAGAAAAGAAAATGAACACATAAACACAAGGACACATAAAAAGAAACAAAGAGAAAGAGAAAATAAAGAAAAAGAAATGCGTACTCAACACGGTGATAAATCACCGTGTGTCCATCGGTGTGTCCTCCGGTTGAGAAGAAGGGCCGGGGTCTTCCCCCCGAGAATCCACGAGCTTGCTTAGCTTGTCGTCCAAAGAACCCACACGATCATTCAATTGAGTCACACGAGCATCCAAATTAGTCACACGAGCATCAACTTGACTCACAAGATGTCCAAGAGTAGCAAAACCATCCGTCATCAAGACCATCAATTCATCAAGCCGCTTTACAACATCATTCAAAAGGTTGGGGGGAGGAGCATATGGGGGAACATTGATGATAGGTCGTTCACCGAACTTGAATTTCTTAGCCACCTCCGTAAGTTGTTTTTCTTTCAAGAAGTAATCGATAACACATTTCCGATCGTTGTGGGGGCGCAAGGTGTTCATATCAATAACTAGCTTGCTTGCCTTAAGCTCTTCTAGCCCCATTGTTAATGAATCGACCATGTCCAACCCCGTCTCGACATTAAAATGCTCCGCTAACGCCGTCACAATATGACCGAAAGTAGGATGAAAACGCGTACCGGCACGAATCTTGTCAATTGCGCTCCAAATCATGTCGATAGCATTGATGGGCTTGTTGTGCAATGCGCAATGCAAGAAATAGATATCGTCTTGGCTCACTTTCAATGCCTCCTTCTTCCCACAAACGGCGTAGCATAAAAACTTATGAACGATAGCAAGAGCATGATCCTTTATATGAGCGGTAAGTAGATCTCCATTCCTCCGTGGAAAACCTGAAAGTTCCCGCCACGCGTCGTCAAGATCAAAGTGATCTTTTTCGGGAAACTTGCTTTCCCCTTTGTTTGTGAACCCAAAGAGTTCATCATCAAAGCTTTGTCAATCCGCCGAAGCTCACCTCCTAACCGACAAGTAATCACTTCCCGATTTTCAGCTAAACGAAAGGAGGTGAAGAACTCCGTAGTCAACACCGTGTATGTCGGACGACGAAACTTTGCATATGTCTCCAAGTGTAATGCCTTAAGATATGTCACAATTTGGTCCTCACAACCAAGAATGCAACTTCAATGAAAATCAATCGACTTAGGGTTTAACACATCATACTTTAAAAGCTTCTCATAGACCGTGCTTTCACCAAAACTAATGATCTTGAAAAGCCCCGGGTAGTCGGTTAATGTTTAGTCGATTCGCTCAACGGGTGCTTCTTCATCACCGGAGATAGCCTTCTCTTTACCCTTGCGAGCCATATATATGCACTTCACGAGTATAATGCCCCTAAAAATCCACAGCAATCCGAGAGTGTACCTAAGAAATTTTGACACGTCCGGCAAGATGTGTCCCCACACACAACAACAATATCCAATATGCACAACCGGCAATCGATTATCACAACAATTCTAACTTCCAATTCAATCCCAAATTTCAATTAATCAACACCAAGTTCCCAATCTCCAAATCAACTACAAGTTCAATAACAATTCCCCAAACTCCAAACACCACCAATTACAATTCAAATCACAATTACCCAATCTCCACGTCAACTCCAATAGTCGACATAAATCAAGAGTGTCAACCTTAAGTACCTCGGGAATGCACAAAAGGTGTCCCGGTAGTCGAGCCCGCGGCTGGGCTTGAAGGGTGTCGGGACTGAGGTGGCCAGGAGCTCGCAATCGCGGTTGGGACTAGCCGAGGTGTTCGGAGATAGAGCCCGAATGGAACTCGATTGCTGGAAATTGGGCTTGGTTTGGCGGTCTCCGGATTTCAAAGCTTTGAGCTCGAAGGTGAGGCTCGCTGTGGCCGGAGATTGGAGGTTGACTGGGCTCAGGTAATGGGAGCTCGAAATCGCCGGAGTAAGAGCTCGAAGTCGCCGGCTGAGGGGATGTGCGAGCGCGGAGGTTTGGAGCTGGAGAATATAGTGCTCACCGGATGCAGCTCTGAACGCCGGAAACAGAGGGATCTTGGTCGCTAGTCGGTGTTGTACGCCGTCGGGGGTCGCTGCTCGTGAACCAGGGTCGCCGGTTGTGGGAGGTGGAAGTCGCGACGAAGCGGCGGAGAAGCTGGGAGCGAGAGTTTCCGGTCGCGCCGGGGTTGCAGAGTGGAGCTCGCAGTTGAGGACGACGTTGGTTGGTTCACGTCGCTGGAAAGCTCGCCGGAGGTTGGGACGATGGTCGGAGCAGAGAGAGATGAGGACGGCGTCGATCGGAGAGAGAGAGATGGAAGAGAGAAGCTCGCGTCGCTGGTTGTGAAGCTACGAGGTGGTTCGAACGCCAACGTGAAGGAACACAGTCACCAGAGGCCGAAAATCGGGTCGCCGGTTAATGCTGGTCACCGGAGTCGCGGCGCCGAAAGATGGTGAAGGTGAGATGATGGAGGCGCAACTGCGGGCTTGAAGGTAGAGAGAGAGAGAGAAATTGTGAGCTGAGGGGAAATTGGCTTGGAGTCGCGGCGCCGAAAGATGGTGAAGGTGAGATGATGGAGGCGCAGCTGCGGGCTTGAAGGTAGAGAGAGAGAGAGAAATTGTGAGCTGAGGGGAAATTGGCTTGGGATTAGGGTTTGACCAGCTGTTGACTCAAGCTTTAATATCCTGCGAAATTAGCTATCCTGCGAACTTCATTTTCGAGCCCTCGAATTATTTGCTCTGTCCGGGTACTCTATCTTGCGAATTTTTCCAAACCAGCGAAATTGATTTTAGAGCCCTTGAATTTAAGCTGCTGTCCAAAAATTGAATCTAGCGAAAATGCCATAGCTAGCGAAAATGGATTTCGAGCCCTCTAATTTCTGGTATTTTCACACTTAGGCATATTTTGAAAATTTTCACTCAAAAATCTCACTTAACTCATAAACACAATAAAACTCGATTTCGTTCATTTTTTTTTTCGGCTCGGCTCTAACAAGTCGGTACTGCCGAGCAGGTCGGCACGAGCTCTCCAATTTATTTTTTTTTAATAAAATAAGAGAAAAGGAAATGAAAACAACAAAAATAAAAAAGAAAGAAATGGAAGAACAAAAAGAAAAACGTGGGTTGCCTCCCACGAAGCGCTCGGTTTAAAGTCGTGAGCTCGACTTTCCCGTCAAATCATAGTCAACCGGGCATGGCTTGACGAGCTCCTCCAACCTCATTCTCGAGCTCGTCAAGGAAAACATTCGCCCACCTACTTCTCGGGGACACCGGGGGCTTCTTCTTCCATTCATCACCCTTTTCAAATTTAACCCCACTTTTCGTGAACTTCTAAACCCCGGAATTCACATTATCTTTCAAACTCGGTGGGCTTCCTCCCGGTTTGGCATCTCCATTCTTATACTTCTTTTTTTCCCCTTTCTTGCCCGGTTTCAAACCACTACCACTTCCAACATCATTGTGCTTAATCAATTCCTCAAATTTCACTCCAACTCCGACATTTTCATTCATACGCGACCCAACCACCTTCAACTTCTCTTCACCACGATTACAACTAGCAAATTTAGAATGAGAATCGGGGTGTACCTCTTTGTCGATATCCTCCATAAACGAGCATTGGCCAATCTTGGGTGGAGCTTCTCGGGCATTGTTCATCGTGAAAGTAGTCGTCTCTCCATGAGCCGAAAGAGTGACTCGCCCATCCTTGACATCGATAATGGTGTTGGTCGTGGCCATGAAAGGTCGTCCAAGCAAAATCGTGTGCTCCTTCCCGGTGTTCGGGACATCTCCAACATCAAGGACAATGAAATCAACCGACACAACAATAGAACCAACTTTGACCAACACATCTTCAATTATGCCCTTCGGTTCCCTCAAAGTGCGATCCGCTAGTTGTAGGCACATCCGGATCGGTTTTACCCTTTCAATCCCAATTATTTGTAAATCGAATAAGGCATGAGATTTATACCGACCCCCAAGTCTAGCATCCCGGTTGTAGCCTTTCCATTCCCAAATGTGATCTTCATGACGAAGGCTTCCGGGTCGCACTCTTTCTGAGGTATAGTAGTCGATGCTACCTCAGAAATCATGACCTTCTCATTGTCTCTGAACCTCCTCTTTTTCGAAGCTAGATCCTTGAAAAATTGAACATATGCCGGCACGTTTTTGATAACGTCTAGTAATGGAAGATTCACGTTTACCTTCGAGAGCATGTCGAAAAGATCCTTAAATTGACGCTCCTTCTTTGTATCTTGCAAGCGGCTCGGGAAAGGGACCGGTGGTCGGTATAGTGCATCCGCCTTATGCAAAGCCTCACGGGCATCCTTCTTGGGGTTCACCTTCTCGATTTCCTCCTCAACAACGGCTTTTCCCTTAGCCGAAGTTGCTTTAGTTCCTCCTCCAACGAGGCAAGCTTGGCAAGAACGGCATCGTTCAAGGACCCGGTAGCTTTTGTAGCCTCATTAACAGGGGCCCTCTTACGAACGCTCTTCCTTTGAAAATTTTCACTCAACATCTCGTATAGATTATAAATCTCCTCCTCCGTGTGGCTCCCTATGTCTCCACCGGCCGCATGATCGACCATGTATTGAAGAGTTTGGTGGAGTCCATCGTAGAAGAATTGGTTGAGCACACCGAGGCAAAAGTGGTGACGTGGGCATTGGAGTTGGTACCCTTTGAACCGCTCCCATGCCTCGTGAAAGGTCTCGTCGATGTTTTGGCTAAAGCTAGCCATTTGGGTTCGGAGGTCGGTGGTCGTTTGATGCGAGTAGTACTTTCCCATAAACTTTTCATACACGGCTTCCCAATTTGTGAGTGAATTCAGGAGCAACGTTATAAACCAAGTCTTGGCTCGATCCTTCAACGTGTAGGGAAAGCATCTCATCCGGAGTTGGTTTTTGGTTAGGCCTTGGGAGGAAAGGTGTTGACGGTGGAGTAGAATTCTCGGATGAAGTTTAAGGCATCTTCTTGGGCTGGGCCGTAGAATGAGGGTAGTTGGTTTAGGTGGATGGTTTTTAGGTCGTAGTTTCAGGCCGCCTCCCCGAGCACGAGGCATGAGGTGTTGTCTCCAATAACCGGTCGTGCAAAGTACCTCATGTTTGGGGGAGGTGGTGGTGGCAATTTCTCTCCTTGTCCCGCCATTGATTCGGTTTCGGGTTGTGGTTGTGGTTCCTCAATATTAAGCTCAACGAAAAGGTCGATCGATGGTGTCTCCTCTACGGGTGCACGCCCTCGTCTCCCTCGCATAAACACAAACAACAACTATACCCGTGAACGCACCAATGTGAAACAAGGTAAAGCTCAAGCACAAACACAAATTATCGACAAAAAAGCAAGAGAAATTAAGAGAAACACGGAAATAACCAAGGTTCACAAAAATCAAGAGAAACACAATAAAAATGAACAACCAAATAGCAAATTAGGCATCCTACTTGCCTTCCCCGGCAACGGCGCCATTTGTTTAGTAAAGATTTGATGGGCAAAGGATAACCGAGTTACCCAACTTGGGTCGATCTCAAGGGAAGGCTATTCGGAGCTTTGTCTACCAAATGATTGTCCAAATCACAAAAAGGGAAATAAAGTCCTAAACATTCTAAACAATTGATTGGATGGTTGATTAACACTAAACGAGCAATCGAAGACTAGCAACACAAATTACGACTAAAGAGCAAAACTAAACCATCGGAATCTCAAGTCATAAACGCAACGGGATGGTAATCACATAACATTGCCATGCTAGCTAAAACCCTAGGTAGATAAAGCACACTCTAGCACAAGACGAGCAAACATTCATCTCCTAATCACACTTAGTCAAGCATTCATGATCTAAAGCTTGAATTTTTCCCTCCAAACAACACAAGCACAATATCAATTTTCACAAAGAGCAAATAAAGATATACGAAGTAATGGGCTTAAGACTAAATACCCACTTTTACACGCACTTGGAAGAGAAACGGAGTCAAAAGCTCGAAACTTTACTCGAAACAATGTCGCCGGAAAACCTCCCGAAAAATGACATGATTTCCTAGTCTAGAGAGAAAACATAAACATAAGCTAAGTTCCTAAAAGGGAAAAATGAAATAATGAAAGTTAGAACCTCAAAATACAAAGGAAAAAACATATTTATAGTCTTCTAAAAAACACACACTAGGTGCATACACATTTAAAAATTTAGCACTCGCTAGGCGAACTGGTCTTGTAGTCTTGTGCACACTCGCTAGGCGGCGAACTCGTTCGCTATGCGGACTGGCCCTATGAGTTTTGTGAACACTCGCTATGCGGTGAATACGTTCGCTAGGCGAACTAGACTTTCGGCACGGTAATGACTCGACAACGGCTCGGGCGACTCAGGCGACTCGGGCGACTCGGTCGGCTTGGACGGCACATCACTAAATAAATATTTCTTCCTTCCGGGCCTACGAAACATCAAAATGCACAAGGAAGATAGAAAAATATACAAAAACAACTCAAAAACGGAAAGCTACTAAAACGAACACAAAATGGACCGGAACGCACAAACCGAACCTAAAAATACTCGACTCAAGCAAATAAAAACACAAGAAAAACACACAAAAACATAACAAACAGTACTGCTTCTCCTAAACCCTTGAAATCAAACTGCTCGGACAACCATACCCTTACATCTGACAATTCTTTCTAATTAGAAGTATATCGTCTACGTAAAGCACAAGAAACACCACCACGCTTCCATTGCGCTTCATGTACACCGCAATGCTCATTTGGACATTGAGTGCATCTGAACGTCTGAATAACCTCATCGAACCAGATGTTCAAAGACCTCAAAGTCTGCTTCAGTCCATAAATAGACCGATTTAGTTTACAAACTAGATGCTCATGTCCCTTTGCGATAACCTTTTGGTTGATGCATATAGATGTCTTCTTGAAGACTTCCATTAAGACAATTGTTTTAACATCCATCTGCTACATCTCATAATTCATATGAGCGGCTACAGCTAAGAGAATCCAAATGGACTTAAGCATAGATACTGGCGAAAAGGTTTTTCATAATCGATCCTTTTTTCTAAGTATACACCGTCACAAAAAGTCTAGCTTTGAAAGTCTCAACCTTCCCATCTGATCCTCTCTTTCTCTTATAGACCCACTTGCATCCAATGGGTCGTACCCCACTGGGTGGTTCTGTTGTGTTCGCCTGTACCGTACGGGCTATACGCAGCGGAATTTAAAATTTTTCAAAAGAAGTATTTAACACTTAAATACTTAACCCGTATATACATATGGCGAATTTACAAATCTTCATCTTTAAAAACATGTAATAATACAAATTTTGATTTGTTACAAGTAATATTAGAAATTACAAGTAATATCAAATATTACCTTATAACTCTAACTCCTTTTTCTTGATGGTGGTTGAGGAAATTGGTTCCCGGATTAATAACGAACACTTCGATTTGCTCGCTTTTAGGAATCCACTTGTCTTCCCTCTAAACGTATCCACCGTTTGCTTCCGACTACGAGATGACTCCTTTGCTAGTAGGAACTCACTCGATTTATAACTTAGTATAGAAATATATAAATAGGAAAATATTACAAGAACAATTCTTGTTTAGAAAAATGAAATACTAACTCTTTATCTCTCTAATTATAAGTGAAAATGTTAACACAAATTCTTGCAAAAATGAACATCAACCATGCCCATATTTATACTAAACTTTTTAGCAATAAAATATATATGACTTGTATAACTTTTACAAGAAATGTTACAAAAGTCTTTAATAATTTTGACAAGCAAAATTAAAAAAAAAAAAATTCTCATTTCTACAAGTTAATACAACAATATAATAATTGCAAGACTCCATCTAGTCATTATTATATTATTATCATTATTTTTTAATTTTTAATCAACATTAAAAATCAATAATAATAATAAACAAATAATTTTAAACTCTTTTAAAATCATTTGTAAACATATATATTATATTTAATATTCTCCTTTCATATAATAATCATATTATTATATGGATTTGAATTTTAAAATCCAATTTTAAAATACAACTATTAATTTAGTAATTACATTAGTCACTAAATTAATATTAATCAATCCAATTGATTAATTTAATATATTTATTTAATTGACATCTAATCAAAATTAGATTTTGTCAATTAATTCTAATTCTTTAGAAATATTAATATTTGTCTCTATACAAACATTGGTGTGACCTTTTAGGTTCACAATTAATACTAGTAGTGGGTTTACAACTCTTTGTAATTTGAGTTAATCTTATTAACTCTTATTCTTGAATTAACCCCTTTAATTCAAGAACCCACATATCGTGGGAACACCTAGCAAGTAGCATGAATCCAGTATTAAGTGAATAGCGAGTAAACCTATTTCGATTACAAGTACATACATGTAGAATCCTTTCGACATCCAATTTCTCGATTAAATCTTGGGTATGATTTTAGTCGAAACCCAAATTGATTTAATAACTATGATTCTATTTCATATTTAGTAATCCGTGGATGAATCTCTATTCATCCCGCCTTGGCCAATGACTTTGAATTACTAACTATGAAACACATAGGAAATTCACTTATCTTCATAAGTGTCGAAGCCTTTGTAGGCCACTAACAAACTTCCATACATATTAACATTATACCCAAAATATCCCTTTATACGATTGTGCTAGCAACCAAAAGGATAAATCAAAGTAGAATGTAATATG
>CACSLK010027831.1:9105324-9125635 GCA_902706635.1 Striga hermonthica
CTCCAGGTTCGGCTCGATCAGGTCGACTTTTTTCTTTAAACAATGCTCTGGGATCCAGCTCGTCTTCTTCAAGGAGGGGCTCTTTTCCAGGTCGGCGTCCTCGGTCTTCGGCTAAAGGATCCGAGGTGGAAGGCTCACCGACGTGGTTGCTCGGTTCTTCGGTCATCGCATCGTTCGGAGAGTGATGTTGTGGGGAGGTTTCATTGTTACTTGTTGAAGCTGAGTGAACTCCATTAGATGGGAGGAACGTAACAAGTTGTCGAGCTTCTCTCTGATCTCCGAAGTGGGTTCCTTCTCCCCGGGTTGTCGGGAATTTTAACGCGTAGTGAAAGATAGAGACTGCAGCCCGAAGTTTGTACAATGCCGTTCTGCCGATGATGGCATTGTACTCGTTATTAATATCCATAACTTTAAAAGTCTTCATGACGAGTTTGGTGACATTCTCCGAGGTGCCAAATCGGACAGGCAAAGTGATTTCTCCGATGGGTTTTGAAATACTGCCATTAAACCCCTGGATTTGATCGTTGCAAGGTCTGATGTCGGCGGGGTCAAGACCCATCTTGTCAAAAGCTTTCAGCATCAAAATACTTGAATAGGCCCCAGTGTCCACCATGACACGATGAACCGGGATACCACATATTGGAACGGTAATGACCAGGGCGTCAGAATGAGGATGAGCGAAATGATTCGCGTCCTCCATATTGAAGGTTATTGGGCAATTCCGATTGTTGAGAACATCTCTCAAATCGGTAGTGTAAACCTGTTTACCGGAGTTGTGAGCTTGTCGGGCATACGCCTTAACCTGTCGGCGGGACAATGTACTCCGGGAGTTGTTGGTATTGACCCGATGGACAGTGATTTGCATTGGTTCAGGAGATCTATCTCGCTTACGTCCTCGGGAAATTTCAGCAGGGTCAGAACCGGAGGTCTCCGAGGTAAACATGAATACTTCTTTATCCCCATGTCGGATGCGTTTTGTCATTGCACCTCGGTCTTCTTCGTCGTCTTCATCATCGAAGGATTCGATCTGACGTCCAGGTCCTCGCCTCTGGGGATCGGTATTACGGTAAAATTTCCTAAGCTGCGGATGGCCGATTAAATGCAACAATGCGGCCAACAGACTCAAACATTCGTTCGTGTTGTGCCCGGGCGACTTGTGATAATCGCAATATCGGGACTTGTCCAATTTTTCTTCAGGCATCCGAAGTGGCTTGGGATCTGGAAAAATGCCCTTCCCTTTGATTTCTTCATAAATAGTAGCTGCTCCCGCCGAGTATACAGTTTGATAACCGGACTTCACGTCGGTTGCGTACTGTTTTCGGGCCGCTCGGACTTCAGGATCGTTGGGGTCTCCTCGGGGAGGCCCCCTGAATTGAGTCTTATTTTGCTTGTCGAAAAATTTATTCTTCCTTTTTTCGTCGGTTCCCGTCTTAGAGGACTTCTGGTTAAAATTGAAATCGGGAACCGACATGGCTTCTTCCACGATGATATGCTGTTGGGCTCGAGCGAGAAATTCTTGAAAAGTATTCGGTTTATTTTGGCACAACGTCCAGCGGAAAATCGAATTTGGCTTCAACCCAGCAATAGCCATAACAAGCAAAGTTTCGGGATGACAGGGTTCCATATTCTGAACTCGGTCATTGAAACGGGCGATATAATTTTTAACGCTTTCATCATCTTTTTGAGTGATATTGGCAAGAGACTCTTTCGGGATAAGGCATACCTGGGCCCCGATAAAATGAGATCGGAAAGCCGACCTCAATTGTTGCCATTTCCAAATCGAGTGAGGGGGAAGCGAATGGTACCATTTTTGGGCCCGAGGCCCCAGTGTTAGTGAAAACATGCGACACCGAAGTGCGTCTGACGCTCCATGCAGGTCCATCCATGAGGTGTAATGACCGAGATGTGAGTCCGGGTCAGATGTTCCATCATATAGCCCGATTTGGGGAACCTTGACTTTTCCAGGAACTGGTTCCGAAGTAAGTTCCGGAGTGAGGGGAGAGTCGGCTTCCAAATACACCTGAGCCGAGGTAGAGGTCCGCCGAGGTGGATCCTCAGGTGCCCGCTGCCGACTTTCCAATTCGGCTATTCGTCGTCGTAGTGTTTCGAGTTCGGACGACTCTTGGCGAGCCCGATTCCGTTCAATATGCTGTCGGAGGTCGGTTTGCGCCGGATTGGAAGGATGTCGGTGCTGCTCACGAGGCGGCGTCCATCGTAAATGACCCGACTGGCTTTCGGCAGTTTCTTCTTGGGGAAGCATGGGAGGATTACGCCCGGCGTCAGTGCGTCGTGTATTTTGTTCCGGAGGCGGTCGTGACATTCGATCACGAGGTTGAGATGTAGCATGAGATGTTGTCCTTCCGCCGTCTTGTCGCGCCGGTGGATTTTGTCGGTTCGCGGGGGTCGTGGGAATGATGGAGTGTCCTGGAGCCGTTGTTGATGTTCCCGGCATCGTTTGGGCCATTAAAGCGGCAAAACCACGCGCAAATTCTGGATTTTGAAACAGAACAGCATAATCCGGCGCAGATGGAACCACGACTTGTCGTCTGGCGGATTGCGCGGCGCTACGACTGTGGCCGTCTCGTGACGTGTGACCACGATGATCTGAGTGAGACATGGTGGATATGGCTGGTATACACCGTTTCGTGAAAAAGCGGAGATTAACCTCAAATCACTTATGAGGCCCTCCTTCTAGCGCCAAACTGTTGTTATGTGATTTTTAACAACGATGTAACTTGTGATTAAGTGGATAATTTTGAATGATTTGGACGTAAAGCATGTAAGATTAAATCGACAATGGCCTCGGTCCGAGGTGAACCGAGGTGAAGAGCCGTGATGGGCTTTTACGTGTTGCTTAGTAAAGTTTTTTCAGTTCGGAGAGAGATCCCCGTACAAATGCCATGGGTCCGCTATTTATAGTATTTTCGGGTTGATACATTGGGATCTGTGCATTACTTTTTCGAATAAAGTGACTTTTTGTGGGCGGTTTGAAGCAAGGGGTCCCACATAAATGATGATGGATCTTGTGGAGCAGGAGGGTTGTTCGTAGGCACCTTGTCACCTGCTTAAGGAGGTGGCGATCTCGGTTCATGTTGACCTCGGTAGATGTTGACCGCTTCGGTCTTCGGTAGTTCGGTCCGGTTTGTCGCCTGAACCGGGGTGGTGTTTGAAATTACATCGGTTCAATGATCATCTTCCTTTTAATGTGTCGTTTGGTATCTCTTAATGCAGGTTTACCGATCCGGATGATAACAGCAACATCCCTACATCATTCCCAATGAGTAAGATATCATCAACATAGAGTACAACAAAGGCAACTGCATTCCCATTAACCTTCTTGTAAACACATGGTTCATCCAGGTTCTTGTGAAAATCAAACGTTTTGATCGTTTCATCAAACCGAATGTTCCAACTCCTCGAAGCTTGTTTAAGTCCATAAATGGACCTTTGAAGCTTACAAACCATTTGTTCGCTCCCACTGGATATGAAACCCTCCGGTTGTTTCATATAAATGTCTTCCTTAATGTTTCCATTAAGAAAGGCAGTTTTCACATCCATTTGCCATATCTCGTAGTCATAATACGCAGCTATAGCAAGCAATATCCGAATGGATTTAAGCATTGCTACTGGTGAAAAAGTTTCCTCATAATCAACTCCTTGTTTTTGATTATAACCTTTAGCAACCAGTCTTGCTTTAAAAGTATTCACTTCTCCATCTACACCACGTTTTCGCTTGTAAACCCATTTACAACCTATGGGTACTATACCATGTGGTGGATCAACCAAGGTCCATACCTTATTTGAATACATGGAGTCCATTTCGGATTGCATAGCTTCTTGCCATTTATCTGAGTCAATGTCCGACATTGCCTCATTATAGCTTATTGGATCATTATCCAAAAGGATTCCCTCTTCTTTGTTCTCTAACAATAGGTACAGCCTCTCAGGTGCCCTAGAAACCCTTGTGGATCTCCGAAGAGGTTGTGTTTCAGATGGTCCAGTCTCTACTGGTATGTTATTTGTGGTAACTTGTGGAACTTCTTGTGGTTCTTCATTAAGTTCTACAACTCCGCTATTCTTTGGGAGAAACTCTTCCTCTAAGAAAACAGCATTCCTCGAAACAAACACCTTTTGTTCAGAGGGATCATAGAAATAGTATCCAATAGACTCTTTTGGATACCCCACAAATTTACATAAGATGGATCTCATATCCAACTTATCTCCCACTAACTGCTTCACATAAGCAATACAACCCCATACTCGTAAATACTTGTACGAGGGTGTTTTGCCACACCATATATCATAAGGTGTGTTAGGCACAACTTTACTTGGCACTCTATTCAAAATATGTGCTGCTGTTTCTAAGGCATAGCCCCAGAATGAAAGAGGTAAACTAGTGGAACTCATCATTAATCGAACCATATCTAACAATGTTTGATTCCTCCTTTCTGAAACCCCATTGAGTTGTGGAGTTCCAGGAGGTGTCCATTGTGAAATAATCCCATTATTTCTTAAATAATCAAGAAACTCATTAGTCAAGTATTCACCTCCTCGATCCGATCGAAGAACTTTAATACTACGACCAATTTGTTTCTCCACTTCATTTCTGAATTCTTTGAACTTTTCAAATACTTCAGATTTGTACCTCAATAGGTAAACATATCCATACCGTGAATAATCATCAGTAAAGGTTATGAAATTGTGGTAGTTCCCCTTGGCACTAACATTTAGTGGTCCACAAACATCTGTATGGATTAAATCTAACAGACCTTTAGCTCGCTCCACTTGTCCAACAAATGGTGATTTTGTCATTTTACCTTTAAGACATGACTCACAAGCAGGCAACCTTTCCTCGCCCCTAAGGTCGAGTTTTGATCCCAATTTGTGAATCCTCTTTTCAGATATATGACTCAATCTAGCATGCCAAATTGTGAATGAACTATGATTATCTAATTTCCTTTTATTTTGTTGAATGGTTAGGATGGGACTTTGTCGTGTAATGGTATATAATCCATTTGTCAAATTTCCGGAATATATAAAAGTCGTATCTTTGAAAATAGAACACTTTCCACTTTCAATTACAAACTTAAAACCTTCTCTATCCAGAACTAGAATAGAGATAATGTTTCTTATAATGTCCGGAACATACAAACAGTTTGTAAGGCAAATATTTACACCATCATTAAATGCTAGATAAACATTCTCAATTGCCTTGGCAGCAACTCTTGCTCCATTGCCCATCCTTAGGATTGTTTCTTCAGGTTCTAGCATGTTACTTCTTGCCATCATCTGCAAATCATTGCAAATATGTGAGCCACAGCCGGTATCTAATACCCAAGAAGAATCATTAACTGATAAGTTAACTTCAACAAAATAAATACCTGAACTCTTCAGGCTTGCAAGATACTCCTTGCAATTCCTCTTCCAGTGCCCAATTTTACCACAATGATAACATTCATGATTAGACTGAGGATTAACCTTTTCTTTGTTCTTTCCTTTATCGTTATTTGCGTTCTTGTTGGGTTTATTGGGAACCTTTCCCTTCCCCTTCCTCTTCTTAGACTTTAAGGTCTTCGCTTTGGAAGTGGATCCAACAAGAAGCACCGGCTTATCCTTTTTAATTGTGGATTCAGCCGTCTTTAACATGTTCACTAATTCTGGCAGAGAAGTCTCCATATTATGCATGTTAAAGTTAACGACGAAGCTGTCAAATGACGGTGGCAGAGATTGCAGCATGAGATCCACATAGAGTTCATTATCCATAATGACTCCAAGGGACGAAAGTCTTTCCACAAGAGCTATCATCTTCAGCCCATGATCATGAACTGAAGAGCTCTCGGTCATACGACACCTGAAAAGTTCCTTAGATATCTGATATCTAATCTGCCGCGTCCTATCACTATACAACTCTTGTAAGTAAAGGAGTATTTCAGAAGCATTATTCAACAATTCGTTCTGTCTCTGCAACTCATTAGACATAGATGCTAACATGTAGCACCGAGCCTGGAGATTTTCATCTGTATGACGTAAATACTCTCCATACTCATCAGATGTCTGATCCTCTGGTTGAGGAGGAGGGGCTCTGTCCAGTACATATTCCCTCTTCTCGGACTGAAGAACAATTTTTAGGTTCCTTATCCAATCATTAAAGTTGGGTCCAGTTAATTTGTTTTGTTCTAGTATACTTGCGATTGGATTTTAGCCATTTTCGTAGATTGATCTACAAAATAACAAACGAAGCAGAAAATAGTTAGACTATGGAATTTATATTCATTTAACATTAGGTCTTTAATATTAAATGTCTCCCACTATTTTAATTAAAACCCATTTTAATTATGAAAATCTAATTTTTCATAGTGGGCTTGAAGTCCAATAAGAATATTCCATATCCCAATTTTATGAGTACGCATGGAACACTTATATCGGTAGTCAACTTTTGACAATTGTATCGCTATACAACCTTCAAGATATTTTGCCTCACCTTTCCTTATATACCTCAATTTTATAAACGTATATATTACTCAGTGTCAAATCAAACCCATCAAACATTCATGATAACGGCCCACCAGAGTGTCCCACGACTCATGGTCAACACAAAGAGGAATCCGTTTCATGAGTATCTTTATACTTAGTAGGGATCACAGCTTTCGACACAAAACCACCCCACGACTCATGGTCAGTGATAAAGCATCGTAGCATCTCATGTCGTCTACTTTTGATGAAAAGCCTGGATTAATAAGTTCTAACTTATTTCTATCCATTATTGATTTGATATGAATTAATCTCATTAATTCTTTAGGGTTCCTTAGATCTCATCGATTACCATCTTTACGTTTATTAACCGTTTCATCCATCGCATGAATCACAAACATAAATAAACCTAACATACATCTAATGCATGCATTCGGTGGATGATCATGACCTTGCCTATGCGATCCATTCGAGCCAAAATGGATCTATGCCTATGCACGTGATAAAATAAATAAATAGAACTACTTCTATTACAATTTATTTTATCTACCCGTACAAGCACAAGCCTTCGAGTTTTATAACTTGTAAAATTACACACACAAGCGTGGGCCTTTTGCATCGAACGGTCTCGACCTAGATCTAATCTCTAACGATACAAGAATTTAAAATTTTACAAATCATAACTCAAGAGACTCGCAGGTCTCGATAAATTACATTCATTCAATCTTATTGAAAAATTAAACCATTCAATCATATTGAATTAAAAGGCAACCATTCAATCACATTGCATAATAAAATAGACATTCAATCATATTGAATATGAGGCTCATGATCATCCCATTCATCACATGAATTAAAACATAATAATAAAAAAAAAATTATTAAGTCACACGACCAGTGTGAGTCCACACGACCCGTGTGAAAAATCCTTAAGAAAAAATCAAAATTTTCCTTAAGTCACACGACCCGTGTGGCTCAAGACACGGATCGTGTGTCTCCACACGACTCGTGTGACTATGTCACACGACTCGTGTGAAAATCACGAACCAAAAACAAATTTTTCTTTATACTCACACGACCCGTGTGGCTCATGGACACGGCTCGTGTGAGTCCAGACGACCAGTGTGACTTAGTCACACGACCCGTGTCGCTAAAAAATCGAATTTTTTATTTATTTTGATAATTAATATGTTTATCATATAAACATTTAATTATCATATAAACTTAAACAAATCAAAATCTATTTTTAAAGATGATAACCGTGGCTCTGATACCATTGTTGTGTTCGCCTGTACCGTACGGGCTATACGCAGCGGAATTTAAAATTTTTCAAAACAAGTATTTAACACTTAAATACTTAACCCGTATATACATATGGCGAATTTACAAATCGTCATCTTTAAAAACATGTAATAATACAAATTTTGATTTGTTACAAGTATTATTAGAAATTACAAGTAATATCAAATATTACCTTATAACTCTAACTCCTTCTTCTTGATGGTGGTTGAGGAAATTGGTTCCCGGATTAATAACGAACACTTCGATTTGCTCGCTTTTAGGAATCCACTTGTCTTCCCTCTAAACGTATCCACCGTTTGCTTCCGACTACGAGATGACTCCTTCGCTAGTAGGAACTCACTCGATTTATAACTTAGTATAGAAATATATAAATAGGAGAATATTACAAGAACAATTCTTGTTTACAAAAATGAAATACTAACTCTTTATCTCTCAAATTATAAGTGAAAATCTTAACACAAATTCTTGCAAAAATGAACATCAACCATGCCCATATTTATACTAAACTTTTTAGCAATAAAATATATATGACTTGTATAACTTTTACAAGAAATGTTACAAAAGTCTTTGATAATTTTGACAAGCAAAATTAAAAAAAAAAAAAAATTCTCATTTCTACAAGTTAATACAACAATATAATAATTGCAAGACTCCATCTTGTCATTATTATATTATTATCATTTTATTATTTAATTTTTAATCAACATCAAAAATCAATAATAATAATAAACAAATAATTTTAAACTCTTTTAAAATCATTTGTAAACATATATATTATATTTAATATTCTCCTTTCATATAATAATCATATTATTATATGAATTTGAATTTTAAAATCCAATTTTAAAATCAAACTATTAATTTAGTAATTACATTAGTCACTAAATTAATATTAATCAATCTAATTGATTAATTTAATATATTTCTTTAATTGACATCTAATCAAAATTAGATTTTGTCAATTAATTCTAACTCTTTAGAAATACTAATATTTATCTCTATACAAACATTGGTGTGACCTTTTAGGTTCACAATTAATACTAGTAGTGGGTTTACAACTCTTTGTAATTTGAGTTAATCTTATTAACTCTTATTCTTGAATTAACCCCTTTAATTCAAGAACCCACATATCATGGGAACACCTAGCAAGTAGCATGAATCTAGTATTAAGTGAATAGCGAGTAAACCTATTTCGATTACAAGTACATACATGTAGAATCCTTTCGACATCCAATTTCTCGATTAAATCTTGGGTATGATTTTAGTCCAAACTCAAATTGATTTAATAACTATGATTCTATTTCATATTTAGTAATCCGTGTATGAATCTCAATCCGTGTATGAATCTCTATTCATCCTGCCTTGGCCAAACATATTAACATAATACCCAAAATATCCCTTTATACGATTGTGCTAGCAACCAAAAGGATAAATCAAAGTAGAATGTAATATGCACAAAGTTACCATTGTGCCTCAAGTCTTAGGATTAGTCATGTACTATTGTAACATGAAAATACTTATTCGACAAGACAAATCTTTCATTAAATATTTTCATACGGTCATCTTCAGTGTACTTGTTCTCTAACAAGCACCCACATATATGTATTTGCGTCGCACGCTAATGTTGATGGAATGCAACATTCTTGTCCAACAAGCATACATACTATGTGCAAGTCTTTTATGGATTATTCGATATCCCATTTCAAAACATCCTTCGACTTGGAACTTTATTTAAAATCACAGCTTTCAAGGTATGTTCCATGATCACCATCTCTATGCGCAACCATACCTTATAACCATAAGTGATTTAGGGATTTTATCTTAAGTGCGATTATAGGATAAAAACTTACTCTTAAGATAAAGTAATGCCTTATTTACAATATAATTCCAATAGATAGTATTTACAAGTAGAATACGTCCAATCCGATTGGAACGCCGGGTATCCTACTCTAACAGGTTCTATAAGATCCCACCTTATTGGAGTCCGTTGACTCCATCTCAGCTTTCATCGCACCTTGTCATGATACTGCATCACTGTTCTTCAGTGCCTCATCACACGTCCAAGGGTTCGATTTTAGTTCACTCGAGACTGAGTCTGATGACTCTCCGAGGAACATAAACATGTCGGGTTGTCTAACAATCCTCCCACTATGACGAGGTATTATTTGCACTGGTACACGCTTAGTGTGTCGTGTTGCAATATTATATGGTGTATCTGCTTGCGCACTTGATACGAGACTATCGACTTCACTCTTCAACTCCTTTACAAGTCTACTCGCGGGCTAGTGGTTCATAATATAGTCTTATTTCAAGAGTCTAGCATTCGTGCTAACGATCACCTTCTGATCTTCGTGACTATAAAATAATTCACCTTTCGTTTCCTTGGGATAGCCAACAAACAGCCTTACTTCCGAACCCATTTTTAATTTTCCACCCTCCTGCACCAGAGCATGCGTTGAGCTACCCCATATTCCAATTAGGGGTGAGCGTAGGTCGGTACGGTTCAGAGATTGATAAATCTCTGGAACCGTACCAAAAAGTCGGTTTGATTAGGTTCGGAGATTTTTATTTTTTCGGTTCGGTTCGGCTCGGTTTTCGGAACTATTGGGACAGTACGGTTCGATATGGTTTGGTTCGGATCTTCGAATATTTCTTTTTTTTTTTAGATTTTTTTTGAATGACTACCTAGTTATATTTTAATTTCTATATGCTTTAAAAAAAACAACATTCATCAATAATCCATCACATTGAAGATTTTTTATTGAAATCAATTTTAAAAGTAACTATAAATTTTAGTTATATAATTTTTATATGCTTTAATAAAACCAACATTCATCAATGCTTCCTCATATTAAAAATTTTATTTTGAAATCAACTTTAGAAGTAACTCTAAATTTTAGTTAAGACTAAATTTGTGCAACTAATACTGAAAATTTAAAATTCAAACAAACTATAATATTTTTTTCTAAAAAAATATTCTTTAACCTTTCATATTATTCTAATTAATTATTTTATAATAAAAAAATTCAGTTGTAGATCAAGTATTACTAAGCATGAAAGTTAAGTGAAGGTTAATAGTTATTATTACTATATTATATAGGATCAAAGGTGACATAAAATATATTAATAACACATCTAACGTTATAATTCGGTTCTTAATGTCGGTTCTTCGGTTCGTTGCGGTATGGGACGTTGTTCGGTTCTCGGTACAGATATTTGTAAAATCTCCAGAACCATACCAATTTATTTTTTGGTTCGGAGAAAGTCAAATGGTCAACGGTTATTTTTTGGTTCGGAGTGATTTCGGTTCGGTTTTCAGAACGGTCCGCAATTCGCCGAGTCCCATGCTCAGCCCTAATTCGAATATGTAAGAAACTGGGCTTACGCCATTTCCACAATTTATATGGAGTACTCTTAAATGACTTCGATGAAACTAGGTTCAGGATATACGTTGTTGTACATAGCGCCATTCCCCAAAAACAAGTTCGGTAACTCTGAAAAACTCATCATCGACCTTACCATCTCCATAAGAGTCCTACTCATTCGCTCTATAACCCCGTTTTGCTGGGGCGTGCCAGGTGCAGTCAGTTGAGATTCAATCACATATCTCAGCTTCTGATTAATATATCCTGAACTCTCCTAAGAGGTATTTGTCACCTCGATCAGACTAAAGTGACTTGATACTCTTACCATGAAGTTTCTCCACAATTGTACGCTACTCCTTAAATTTGTCAAAGCATTCGGACATGCAGTGCATTAGACCCAAATCTCAAGTAACCATCAGTGAAAGTGATAAAATACTCGAAACCTCTTGTAGTCTGGATTGACATAATTCCACAATCCAAACCTCCTGTAATTTGGACCGAAATAAGATCACACAAATCAGAATGAATCAATTCCAGCACAATAATCTTGACAAAGGCATATCATAGTACTTGTTGAATTGATAGATGGCCAAATCAATTTGGAAATAATTATACAATTTTGGTTAAATTTTGAATTGAAATATTAAACAATAACTCCACGGTTGAAACAAGACCCGATAATCTAGCTAGAGCTCAGTCCTAGTCACTATCCCGGCTTGATACGAATGCAAGAATATTACTTGACGAATCCAACGGCTCCACACTTTCTTTCAACGGCCTTACCCTTTTTTTCACTCCATTCAATGCCTCACATTTCCATATTTAATTCATATTTATGTTCTTGTAACACACTTAATTCCCAGCATTCTACATTGTTGAGCTAGATAAAGCACTTTCTCTCTATACATAAATTCAAACCAAAAAGAGGCCACACCCCAAAATCTCAAAAAAAAAAAAAGGTTCTTGGATGGTGATTGCTTTGTTCCCTTTCCAAAAATAATAGTCTCCAAATTCACATCCATAATATATTGGTCTCCTACTTCCCTAACTATTCCATATATAGCTGCAAACATACAACTTCTCTTCATTTTATCTTTTTCCCACTTTTAAATTATTCGACATAATATCTTGGTCGTGTTTTTTTTATTGCATTATATTTTTTCGATGGAAAGCGAAAATCTTTCTGATTTTTTCGAGGATGATATTTTCAGTGTTCTTGAAGCTTGGGAAAGTGCTAGTAATAACTCTGGTTATAATAACAATACTAACAAAATTAATAATAATAATAATAATAATAATAATAATAATAATAATAATAATAATAATATGATGAACGAGGCTGTTGAAAATTATTCAGAAAGTGGGTCTAAAGAAGAAATGGTGAGCTTTGCGTTTCAGAAATCATGTTGGGAGGTTGACGGAGGTTCGGCCAGCAGCCGCAAGAGGCCGAAGGTTGCGGGAGGTGACGATTTTCCGGCGGCGGAGGAATCAGGGCAGAACAGAATGTCTCATATTACGGTGGAGAGGAGTCGGAGGAAGCAAATGAACGACAATTTGGCTGTACTTCGCTCTTTGATGCCTTGTTTTTATGTCAAAAGAGTAAGTTTCCTTTCTTTATTATTAGCCACTTAACAAATTACGTCAATTTTTTAATAATAATAATAATAATAGTAATAATAATAATAATAATAATAATAATAGTTACAAGTAGTATTTTTGGTTGGTTAGGGTGATCAAGCATCAATCATTGGTGGAGTTGTTGACTACATCAACGAACTCCAACAGCTAATGCAAACCCTTGAAGCCAAAAGACAACGAAAATCCTACTCCGACATCTTGAGCCCGAGGCCCATCTCGAGCCCGAGGAAGCCACCGTTGAGCCCGAGGACCCCACAGCCCGGCAGCCCATACAAGACCTATAAGCACCAGCCCCCGGGCTTCCTCAACTCATCGCCATCATCTCTGCTCAGCCCGGTCGACCCATCTCCGTGTAACTCTTCCACGTCATCCATAAACGACGCGGTTAACAAGCTTGTGGCAAGCTCGAAATCAGCCACGGCCGAGGTTGAGGTCAAGTTTTCGGGCCCGAATCTGATGCTGAAAACGGTGTCAGCCCGTGTGCCTAATCGGGCCGTGAGGATCGTGGAGGTGCTGGAGGAGCTTGACCTCCAAATCCTGCATGTCAACATCACCACGGTTGATGATAGGCTGCTCAATACATTCACTATCAAGGTAAACAAACGAAATAAAAATTAATAATAAACAAAATATATATAAAATAAAAATTAAAAATAAAAATAAATAAAAACCTTAAACAGAGTTCCATCAATCTTATAATTTGGGGAAATGCTACGGTCCCGTTACGGCACCATCCTGTTAGGTGTTTTAACCGTTGGATACACATGTAGTTAGTATAAAATAGATGATCCAACGGTTAAAACTTAAAACACCCAACAAGATGGTACCGTAACGGGACCATAGCATTTCCCTATCATTTGTACGTATTTGTGCCCCCAACCAATATTGTTCTATATTATTGTACTAGACTGCCATCATAATTTCACTAATATTAGTACCAACATATTGGTCGCTATTTATGTGTTGTGTTGTGTTCATTGCATTGCGGCCATAATTTAGCACGTTTGCCACGTTCACCAGACCGTAGAGCCTATATATGCTTCTTTCTAAATAACGTACAGTACCGAAAAAGGTTGTTCTAAATAAATGGACCAAAAAATATTCATTACATGAAATTGGGAGAAAAATATGTCGTGAAAAATATTCATTACATGAAATTGAGTTAATGTTTTTTTTTTTTAAAAAAAAAAAGAAAAAAAAACTTGATTTGATTAGTTTTTAATGTATATATATAAAAAAATATACCATTCACTAAAAATAGTAGCAAAAATTTAGTAAACATTTAATGAATACTATTTTTGGAATTTTTTAAATATATGCATTAATTGATTCTATTTACACGTTTTCAAATAAGATCAAATAACATATGATCAAATAATTACTTAAATAAATTTATTAATATCTGCAGTATTTTCATTGATATTCATTATAATAAATTACAAGATTAATTTTTGTGATTCATGTTGATAATATTTTGGTCAAGATAAATATTATTTTCTTAATATTTGTAATACTTTCATTGATATTCATTATAATAAATTACAAGATTGATTTATGTAATCCATGTTGATAATATTATGGTCAAGATAATATTACACCATTTTTTAAGTTCTAACCATAATATTAGTTTTTTTCACAGATATTTACTTTTTATCCAAAAATATTTATAGAAAATCGTAACAGGTTAGTTAGAATTCTTTTTCCAAGTAATCAGACAAAATCAAGTTGGTGAATTAATCTTTGTCAATATGTTTGTTTCTTAAGCTTTATTTTGTTAAATATAAAAAATAAATCGTTCTTCAAATTAATATAATTTACCATTTAAGAGATAATGACCAGATACAATAAATAGTTTTACTAATGGTAAAAAATTAAAATCGAAACATATTAACTATTGTTTAGAATTTATTTGTATATTATTGGCACCCATGATTATATTTTTTCATTTATTTATTTTGCTTTATTTTTATAACTAAATTATTGTAAAATATATTTTCATTCCTGAGTATGCTAAATAAACCATAAATCCTTATAATGCGAATTAGAAAAATCTTGTTCATAGAGGGGATAGAGTTTTTGGCATCTTCTAAATCAAATGTGTTTATTAGTATACAAAATTAAATTCTAAAAAAACAAGTGTATATTTTGTAAAATATTTATACACTATTTAATATTAAATTTATTTACATATTTTAAATTGATTACATAAATAAATAATACCAATGTGCATTAAATATTTTTCATTACATAAAATAAAAATAAAAAGAAGACGTACAATTTCTATAACTTTATAAATAATAATGACATTATATTATATAAAGTGTATAAGAAAATAATAATTAAGTATTATATGGTGAACAAGAATAAGTAAAATTATTTTTATCTCTTATATCAAGGAATAAATATATATACTAAAATCAAATTTAAATTAGGATAAATGTGTTAGTGAAATAATATATTCATTATTTTAATATTTTGACTAAAAAAATAACGTTGATTAAAAAAAGGTGCAAACTATATTATAACCTTATTGTTTATTATACTTAAAGTTGATTAAAAGAGATGAAAAATAGATGATAATCCTATTGCTTTATATACATAAACGGACAAAGCATGTGCAAATAACTCATTTAATATTTTTGTCTCGTGCATCGCACGGGGTACGTACTAGTATATAATTGTTGGCAAGCTTCGATAAATTTTATTCAGCCAGTAATTAATATAAATAGGACTTTATTTAATACAATAATTTTTATGACCAGCATTCAAATGACAGCTACACAAGTAAAACCTTATCACTATTAATTTCTTATTATGTAACATCTTTACAGGATTTTAAATATTTTGAATATTCAATAATAAATTATTTTATAGCTAATATTCCTATTTTGTATTAGAGTTAACAATAAAAAGACTGAATTACATGGAAGTTAAATTATTTTTATTTATATTATATATTTACATATAGTCAAAATTTTAAAATGTAATACACATTTACCTAATTTAAATTTTTAAATATCATATACGTACATATAATACATAAATTTTGGTTTCGTTCTCGAATACTAATTAATTAGTCAATGACTACATTGATAATTAATTAATCAACTAGTACAATACTTATGTACAACATGAGTGTTGAGTTAAAAAATATATGATTAAAGTTATTGATGTCTAATACCAAACTTAACTCGAGAGCAAAAATAATATAAAAAAAATATCATGAAGCATAGATTTTCGTCATGTCAGCATCCGAAGCGTGAGAAGCTGTCACTTAGGCTCAACTCGTTTTTGAATTAATATATAGAGAGATGATTACGAAGTAATATTTTAATAAACACTTGCAGAAAACAATGACGTATGTTTTTGTCTTATGTTGCATGTCTTAAATTTAATGTTTTAAATTCCAACTACCACAGCGTGTTTTCTGACTTATTAGTTATTACAGATTTGAAATCCTTGGTATATATAATTAATCGGAATGTGTTTGTTATTTAATGGCCAATTGTTTGGTAGATTGGAATTGAATGCCAGCTTAGTGCAGAGGAATTGGCTCACCAAATTCACCAGACATTATTATGCTAAAGCCATCAAACACTCTGGAGGGATTAATTTTTCTTAGTATTTTTAAGTGTTGACACAGTTTCTGTACCAATTAATGTAGTCATTGATTGATTAATTGTATTCGTGTGTTAATGACATTCCTTTTGGTATTTTGTACGAAACATTATTAGCAATTCAGTTGTTACCCTTGTTTTGTATTGTTATCTTTCTCGAAAACAACCACGAACACGAACCTCTAACAAATTTGGACAAAGAATTCAAATAAACAATCTAAGTCTATGCACGTGAAACACGCATTACGTAAGGGGAAATTGCCACATGTTAATGCCCTCAAATTTCGATAAATATCACCAAGATACAACAATTTTATCTTGTTTATATTGGGACTTCAAATGCACAAGATTTCGTCGAACTTGTTTCAGTTTTGAACTCTCACGAAATTAAGAAATAATAATGAATACAAGATGAACATGAAATATCTTATTCTTTATTTCAATTTCATATGTTATGTTAGAATGTCAATTAATATGTTATGAATTTCAAGTCATAGGGTCTTATAGATGTTCTTGGACATCTTCAGGAAGTTCGTGGCACCAAAAGACATCGAAAATGAGTTGGAACAGTTTTGACACGAGAATGTGCGTCCAGGAAGCATGCATGTCGCGCCTGCAAAGAGTCTTCGCGCCCAATTGTTGGGTTGTTTGACTCGTCGCTCCAGCGACAAGCCTACTGTGCGCATATGCGCCGAGAGCCCGTACGTTGTCCTTCGTATTCAGAATCGAACCCTTCTAAAATTGTAGCATGTTTGCTGCATGATATGGCTCGTTTGGGTTTTCCAAACATTCGTCAAAGGCAGAACATTTGTGAATCCAATAATTTTATAGTTACTTTAAACTTAATTTGAGTGCATAAAACTCAAATTTACTCACATTTTCAACTTTATAATTAATTTTCCATTCCACCTTAAATTATTTTAAGATTTTATTATGTCTTACACTAACAAAAAATAGAACCGTAAAATCAGTATAATACCATTTTTCCTTACAACTGTGTTGCGTTGATATCGACCTGGGCTAGAGATATGGGTCACCATTTCAATAGTCAGGTAATCTGGTCAATTGTTGAACCAAAAAAACTAATTTTAAATTTTTTATATTATATATGTACTGATTTTTTTCTTATAAATATACACAGAAAATAATAAATTTATACAAAAAATTTATACCTCAAAATTTTAAGAATATTGTATCTAACATAAATATTCATCACATAAATATATATAAATATGTTTTATTTATAAAGTAAAATGTCACAAAAAAATATCATGGTCAGGTTATACCGGGTCGACCCGGCCGGGTCAATTCCCCGGTGGACAATGTGCGCAGGGTTTTGGATGGTTTTCGCCGGGTCCTTTCTTAACCGATTCGAAAGACTCATCCGGACTGGTTCGGTCCTCCTAGTTGACCCACCTAGCCGGTTCATGTCAAAAAAACTAAGTTGGATGGGCAGTTAAATAACGAGAAGTTGACATAATTTTTTTGTGATAATCTCTGCAATTTACCCTCAATTTCTCAAGTCCTCGAAACACTATGAGAGGATGGGTTAGGTATGAAAAAAGAATTTCAGTGAAAGGGTGTTTGCATACGCAGAAAGGTTAATCCCACACATATGGATACTTCTGTTAACTGAAAAGAGAAAAAGAATCAAAATCATTACTATAATATCCATTCACACTGAGGGACTCCAAATTTGCATAGATCACATCAGACTGCGGATTTTCTCTACAGTCCACAGAAAACACATGAGTCCTATTGTTCACATCCACCCAACTCCACCCAGGATCCTTCTTCCCACCCAAATCTCTCAATGTATCCCTCACTGCCTTCTTCTTCTCCCATTTCCCCAAGCCCGAGTACATATTCGACACGATAACATATGCAGACGCACTTTGACTGAGACCCATTTCGACCATCCTTCTCTCCACCCGCTCAGCCAGCCCCATGTCCATCCAGTGCCAGCTGGCATGCAGCAACGAGATGAGAAGATACCCATCCGCCTTGATTTCCGTGCTCTCAACAAGCTCCTCTGCTTCGTGCAGGAGCCCTGCCCGCCCCAGAAGATCCACCACGCACGTCAGGTGCTCCAGAGCAGGCTTGATCCCGTGATCCTCTGTCATCGAGCGGAACAGCCTCAGCCCTGGGCCCACCGAGCCCGAACGCGCACACGCAGACAGCACGGCTACGAATGTCGCTGCATTCGGGGCCACCCCACTCTCCATCATGAGTCTGAAGAGCAAGAGGACTTCCGGGCTGGGCCTGTGGTGTGCGAGCCCGTTAATGAGGGCCGTCCAGGCCGCCACGTTGGGGGACGATATGGACGTGAATGCGGTGTGTGCGTCACTCATGCTCCCGCATTTAGAGTACATGTCGATGAGGGACGTGCCCACGAAGACGTTTGAGGAAAATGGGGTTTTTGATAGATGGGCGTGCAGTAGCCGGCCCTGTTGTAGGGACCCCGTGCAAGCGCAAGAATGGAATAAAATTGAAAAGGTCGATCTCGTCCGAGGTATGGATGACCTACACATGGCAAGATACAGTCTGAAAGCATCCTCGTGGCCATCGTTTAGAATGTGTCCCGTAATTATTGAGTTCCAAGTGATTGGGCTCTTCTCGTTTTTTGCCTTATCAAAAAGGTACACGGCCTTCTTGAGTTCCCCATTCTTGGCATATGCCATGATCATAGTATTTAGGGAACTCAGGGTCTTGACGGGCATTTGCATGAACAACCTTTCTGCGTCCTCAAACCTGCTGCACGATGCATACCCTTTGATCATTATATTGTAGGTAACGGGATTTTTCTTGGGCATGCCAAAAAAAATCGACTCGGCTTTCTCAATCTTTCCTAAATTCACAAAACCCCCAATCAACTCATTCATGTTGCCCAAGGCCAGGCCCGACACGCTGTTGCAAACTGTTTGGGCTTCATCCATGGACTCATACCTACTGTACAAACAAACCAAGGCACCACAAACAGAGTGCTCGCGCTCAAGCCCAGACTTGACCACAAGCCCGTGAAGAGCTCTCCCGGTCGACAAGTCACCTGACTCCGAACAACCCCTGACCAAACAATCCAAAGTGAACTCATTCGGGCCGTCGTGGATCATGCTCTCCCTCATCATGTTGAAAAGCTCCAACGCTTTCTCGAACCCATTGTCGCTCTTCGCATAGCCCGAAATTAACGTGGTCCACTCCACCACGCCACGTTTAGGCATTTTATCAAACACGTTACATGCCTGACCCATTAGACCACAATCCACAAAACCCGCCAGCATTGGACTCCACAACAGCTCGTTATCCTCAATTAATTCATCAAACACCACACGCGCGTCCCAAATTCGCGAACAACTCGCGTACGCATGCAGCAGTGAGCTTCCCACGTGCTTGAATTTCACGTGTCCGGATTTTACAACTAGGCCGTGGACCTGTCTCCCGCCAGATAGGGAGCCCACGCGCCCGCAGACGCTCAGAGAAAGCGAAAAAGTGGTCTCGTTGGGGCTGACGTTCGAACGAAGCATGGTGGAGAAGAGGGTCAGGGCTTGTTGGAGCATGTCGGATTTGGAGTATCCGGTGATGATGGTGTTCCAGGAGGCGGCGGTGCGGACGGGCATGGAGTCGAACAGGTGGCGGGCGCCATCGAGGTCGCCGGCTCGCCAGCAGGATGTTATGGCTTTGTTGGCGGATACGACATCGTAATCGGGTGGGTGGTGGAGGGGGTTTAGTCCCCAGCGGTGGTTTGTGGGGGTGGCGGGGTACGGGGAAGGGTCCAGCGCCATTTTCAGTGATCGTTTGAAGTTTGCGAAATAATGAGGTCCGATTTTGGTCATAGCTCATAAGAGCGCGTGCTTCCCTCAATGTGGTCGACCTCAGCTTCCAAATCCTTTTAGTTCGTAAACGAAAAAAAAAAAAAAAAAA
>CACSLK010027831.1:9126334-9141994 GCA_902706635.1 Striga hermonthica
GATTAATATATATATGTTACATATAATATATAAATAATATATTTATTATATTTATAATATAATATATATATGTTACATATAATATAAAAATAATATATTTATTATATTTATAATATAATATATATATTACGATTATTATATATATATATTTTATATTATATATATAATATATTATATATAAAATTTATAATAACTGTTACATATAATATATAAATAATATTATATTATATATAATATTATATAAAATTCTTGGATGGCATAATCGTAAATTCTTGGATGGCATAATCGTAAATTCTTGGATGGCATAATCGTAAATTCTTGGATAAAGGAATTTTATAATGATAAATTGAACAAAAAGTAACGCCGTCAGGAGGATTTGTAACGGCGTTAACGTAGCAGGGAGAGTGTGCATGCAAAAGTATATTACAAGGGGGTATGGCGCAATTTTTAAAATACAGGGGGAAAACGCGCAGATTTGGCATCTAGATTCTAGACCTTTGCTTAGCAAATTATAATTCTAATTGATCTACATTTTATTTACATTAATAATTAAATATTGAAATATTTTATTTTTGACAACAAGTTCAAAATAATATATTGAAGATATATTCATACTAAGTAAAAGAAAGTTAAAATGGAAGCTCTTCGTTTATTTATTTATATATATAATTCGACTTTTATGCTATGTATATTACAAATAGTTTGTGATCTTATTTTGTGTTATATTTCGTAGAGATCTCGGACCATTGCACAAAGGAGCAAGCCGACTGTTGACATGATTTTCAGTAAACTCGAAGATCTCAAGTACTATCATGTCAGGAACAACGTAATGAAAACCGACGTCATTCTTTGGCGAATAAACAGTAAAATAGCCACCTTTGTCACTCTAACCGAGGTCTCTCGCCAGTCAGAACATAGTCAACCGACGTCCACAAAGAGGTAATTACCGTCCCAAGGCGGTGACAGCTCATCCTTTCATCATGAATGTCGTCCAGGTGGCGAACAATCAATCTAGGTGGCAAACGACCGCCTTTGACTTCACCGCCACATTAAATGCGATCACACCTACCTCGTATGGTGGACCACCGTCTTATAAATAACGGGTTGGATCCTCAAAAAAAGGGACTTTTGACCCTGATGAATATTGTAACGCAATGTTGAACAAACACTACGAATATTCAATAAATTCCGACGTCGCCCATACATGAAACCGACGTCTTTTCCGTTCACTATACGTTAAATTGCTTGTCGTTTAATTAATCACTTAATATAATACCCTTGTTCATTTACACATGACAACAGTTTGGCACTAGAAGGAGGGCCACCTAATTGTTTGAGGTTAATCTTGGCTTTATAGCCAACACTTGCGCAAATTCGACTGTTAGGTACCCGTGTTACTTAGCATCATGTCTCAATCTGGACGAGATCGTACTTCACATGCTGGACACAGTCATAACATAAATTACTCCCCTGGGAATACGACGCAAGCACAGACCACAGCGGATTTCACAAACTTCTTTCAAAATTTGGACTTCATACAAGGTCTAACATCACTTATGGAGCGAGCGTTGCCCAATACGTTGCCCAATCCGGACTTCATACAAGCTCCTTTGCTGGTAACCACGGTGGCACAACCAAAATCCTTCGCGCAAAATCAAACTACTCATGCAGCGGCGTCACATGCTACCTCTCAACCACGTCATGCATCCCAGCATCGTGAAGAATTAACTCGACCAACTCCAAATCCACCACCTGGCAATCCCGATACTGGTGCGGCACGAAATCAGGAGATGACAGCTGAAAGTCACTCCGCTCACCATCACAGAACTCCTATACCTCCAAGGCTTATGTCTCCCTTGCCAGCAGAACGTGAGGATTTACGCCATCAAATTGAACGGAATCGTGTGTCTCGACAGGGTTCGGAGGAACTGGAAGCTTTACGAAAACGATTAGCTGAACTCGAAACCAAACAAAAATCATAGGAAGAGACTCCACGACATGTCTCAACCTCGGGTAATGTAATTATTGAAGCTGATTCCCCTCTAGCACCCGAGCTTACTGCGGAGGTGCTTCCTGCCAAAATAAAAATCCCACAGATTGGTGTGTATGATGGGACCTCATATCCTGATGCTCATCTGGGTCATTACACGTCATGGATGGATCTGCATGAAGCATCCGATGCGTTACGTTGTCGCATGTTCTCTCTTACTCTTGGACCGAGAGCACAAAAATGGTATTATACTTTGCCACCGCACTCAATATGGAAGTGGCAACAGTTAAGAACAGCTTTTCGGTCACATTTCATCGGCGCTCAAGTTTGCATCATCCAAAAAGAGTCAATTACTAATATTGTACAGAAGGACAACGAAACTATCAAAGATTACGTCTCTCGGTTTAATGAGCGCATCCAAAACATGGAACCCTGTCACCCCGAGACCTTATTGGTCACCGCGATAGCTGGGCTAAGGCCGAATTCTGTATTTCGGTGGACTTTATGCCAAAATAAATCGAGCACTTTTCAAGAATTTCTAGTACGCGCCCAACAGTTCATCATCGCCGAGGAGTCGATGTCTGTTCCCAACTTTTATTTTTCCATCAAGGAAGATAAGACGGAACCCCAAATCAAGAAGAAGAATAAAAAAAAAACTTCGGCAAGTCCCAATTCTGAAATTATTCAAAGGGAAGTGCTGACGCCTCGGATTCTAGGGCTGCGCGAGACCAATACGCCGAGAATGTAAGAACAGGTTATCAAACCGTCTATTCAGCAAGAGCGACAACTATCTTTGAAGAGTTGAAGGGAAAAGGGATCATCCCTGATCCAAAGCCTGTCAGAACCCTCGAACAAAAGCTTGATAAAACTTGCTATTGCGCATATCATAAGTCTCCGGGACACAACACCGATGAGTGTCTCGTTTTGTTGTCGGTCCTCCTTTGTCTAATTGGAAGGCCTCAACTTCAGAAGTTCAGGAATTTTGATGCCAATGCCCGTCGCAAAGGAAGGCCTGTAGGCACCTTGGATGAAGAAGACAATGATGACCGAGGTGTTAATGCAAAAAGAATCCGCACGACCGACAATGAAGTTTTCATCTTTTCAGAGACTATTGGAGCTTCAACTGCTGAGGGCAAGAAAGCCAGAACAGGTACTTCATCGAGGTCTCCTCACTATAATCTTATACCTCGGGTGAACACGAATACCAAACAATCTGACATCTCCCGACGTAAAGCTAAAGCTTATGTCCGAGAAGCGCAAAATGCTGGAAAGCAGGTACTCAATGTTGATCTTAGGGATACTATCAACAATCGGAATTGTCCCATCACTTTCAATATAGAAGACGCTACTTTGTTCGCTCACCCACATTCGGATGCTCTTATCATCACCGCTCCGATCGGAGAGATTCCTGTTCACCGAATTATGGTTAACACCGGGGCCTATTCAAGCATTCTCATGCTGCGAACTTTAGAAAAAATGCGGTTTGACCCAGCTGACATCCGACCCTGCAACGATCAAATTCAAGGCTTCAATGGAAGCATTTCCTGTCCCATCGGTGAGATTCAACTCCCTATCCGGTTCAGAGGTTTTGGGCCCAAATTAAAGGTCATCATGGAAACTTTCAAAGTCATGAATATTCAGAATGAATATAACGCTTTTGTGCGTCGCACCGCTCTTTATAAACTCTGAGCTGCCATTTTTAACTTTCATTACGCCTTGAAGTTCCCTACGGTTGAGGGAGAAGGAACCCATTATGGAGATCAACGGGAAGCGCGCAACTTAGCTTTTTCTTTAGCTTCGCGCAGTGCTCACGTGATTGAATCCGAACAACGTAACAATCACAATCAATCGTACGCCCCCGACTCCACATTGTCATATACCGACGTGATGGTTACCCATGTGCCGGATACCGACGTCCCTATGACGTCAGAATTACTTGATGACAAACATGTTGAAGATCGAGGACAAAGTCCCGGCAAAGAGGTCGTTCAAGCTCAAGATGATATAGACCCAAGGCTACAATTTAAAGACAAAAGTCAATATATTCGAGCGGAACCTGTTGAAGATGTCTAGGTCATTTATCTGGATGAGTCGGCTCGTGAAAAACCTTTGCGCATTGGAGCTAATCTTCGAGAGCCAGTACGTACTCACTTAATCCAGTTTCTTCGCTCAACCCCCGACGTGTTCGCATGGAAGCATGAAGATATGAAGGGTATTGATCCTCAGAAAGCCTGCCATCAACTTAACCTCGACAAAACCGTTAAACCTGTCATTCAGAAACGTCGGAAGTTTGGGCCCGATCGTCAGAAAGCCTTGGAGGAAGAAGTCAACAAGCTCATCGATAATAAATTTGTCAGGGAAGCCAAGTATCCGACCTGGATATCAAATCCAGTACTGGTCAAGAAAAGTACTGGTTTATGGCGTTTATGCATCGATTTCTTGGACTTAAACAAGGCATGCCCGAAAGATAGCTATCTCGTTCTGCACATAGATTACATGGTAGACGCTACCTCGAGCCATCAACTAATGAGCTTCTTGGACGCCTATTCCGGTTACAATCAAATTCCCATGCATCCAGATGACACCAAACACACCTCATTTTATTCGGCTCGTGGCCTCTATTGCTACGTTATGATGACTTTTGGGTTACAGAATGTCAGGGCCACGTATCAAAGGTTAGTCAATAAAATGTTTGCCAACTTAATCGGACACACAATGGAGGTATACATAGATGAAATGTTGGTGAAGACGAAACAGGCGACCGACCACATCGCTCACCTCACTGACGTCTTCGATATCCTTCGAGAGTACTCTATGGTGCTCAATCCAAAAAAATGTACCTTCGAAGTTGGATCAGGAAAGTTCCTAGGATACATGGTGAGCCAAAGGGGAATAGAAGCCAACCCTGCAAAAATTCAAGCTATACTTGACCTGGCCCCACCGACCTCAGTTAAAGGCGTCCAAGCCTTGACTGGTCGGCTAGCCGCTTTGAATCGATTTATTTCGAAGTCTACTGGTCATTGTAAACCTTTCTTTGACTCGATCAAAAAGAAAAAAACAATTTGAGTGGAATGTTGAATGCCAGAACGCTTTTGACAACATTAAAGAAGTCCTCTCACGGCCCCCAACTCTACAGAAACCCGCTCCCGATGAGCCTTTATACTTATACTTGGGAGTCAGTGACGTCGCCATCGGTGCTGTCTTAATACGACAAGACGGGCTCCAATAATTTCCTGTATATTATGTCAGCAAGGCCTTACATGACGCCGAACTGCGATACCCGCATGTGGAAAAATTAGCTTTTGCTCTGGTCATGGCTGCCCGCAAGCTTCGACCACATTTTCTGGAGCATTCAATCATTGTGTTGACTTCGTATCCTTTACGACAGATTCTGCATCGACCTGACACATCGGGTAGGATGATCAAGTGGGCCAATAACTCGGGCAATTTGATATCCAATACCGACCGAGGACTGCAATTAAAGCCCATGTGCTCTCTGATTTCATAGCTGAGTTCACCCCCTCAATTGAAGTTGCGACTGAAGATCCGACATGGAATCTATATATAGATGGATCGTCAACCGCCATACGCGCAGGAGGAGGAATTGTTTTTGTCAGCCCCGATAAACAACTGTTCTACTACTCGGTAGCATTCACGTTTCTTGTTACTAATAACGAAGCCGAATACGAGGCTTTAATCTCAGGATTACAATTTGGTGAATCTATGAACGTCTGCCCACTTCGAATATTCTCGGACTCTCAACTGCTCGTGAATCAGATTAATAGAACATTTGAAGTCAAGGAACCTCGGCTAATCCCTTACTTGGAACTCGTCAAGAAAAAAATTGTCAAAGTTTAGAGTGTCGTTGAAACACATACCTCGGACATTGAATGTTCAAGCCAACGCCCTATCACGACTGGCCTCTTCTACCGATTTGAATAATGTTGAGTTCGTACAGGTCGCTTAGCAAACGACACCATCAACAACTGTAACCGACGTCTTGATGACCGATGTATCCATTCGAGCGGGAATCCGACGTGGATGGATCCCATCATAGTTTACCTACAAACTGAGGCCTTACCCGGTGATCCCAGAGAAGCACGTACACTTCGTGTTCGTGCAGCCCATTTTACAATGGATAATGGAACCTTGTATGAACGGGGATGCTCTGCTCCCTTGCTCAAATGCTTGTCGGAAGCTGAAGCACGACATGTCTTGGAAGAAGTCCATGAAGGCACTTGCGGCACTCACCACGGAGCACAAGCCTTGTCCTATAAAATACTCCGACAAGGCTATTATTGGTCAACCCTCAAGAAGATGCTTCTGAAGGGGTGCGGAAATGTTAAAAATGCCAAATATTCGCTCCCAACGTCAACCAACACCCGGAACTTCTGAAGTCGGTCTATAGTCCTTCGCCGTTTGCAAAGTGAGGAATTGATCTCATTGGCCCTCTCCCAACGGCAAAAGGAGGTGTTAGATTTGCAATATTAGTCGTTGACTATTTCACCAAATGGGTGGAAGCTGAACCCTGTCGACCATTACTGAACAGAAAATGATCGACTTTCTTTGGAAATCTGTTATTTGCCGATTTGGAATACCGAATTCTATCATAACCGATAACGGTCGTCAGTTTGAAGGAGAAAGATTTGAAACCTTTTGTCAAGATCACGGCATCAGACACTTTTTCTCATCACCGTACTACCCACAAGCTAATGGGCAAATCGAATCCGTGAACAAGATTATTAAAAATGTCTTGAAAACTCGACTCGAGTCGGCAAAAGGATCTTGGCCTGAAGAGCACCCTCATGTCTTAGGGGCTTATCGTACAACACCTCGGATTTCAACTGGAGAAACTCCATTCTCATTGGCTTATGGGACCGAAGCCATCGTTCTCGTTGAGCTTGACTCCCCGACTTATCGAGTCACACATTTCTCCGAGGAAACAAACTCGGATGACTTAATAGCCAACCTTGATTTAATCGAAGAGTTAAGTACGAGAGCCGAAATCAAGAATGCCGCACATAAACAACGAAGTGAGAAATACATTAATGCAAAGTTTAAGCCATGACACTTCGCCGTAGGAGACCTCATTCTGAAAAGAACTGGGGCCAACCTCGGCCCGTTGCAACCAAAGTGGGAAGGACCTTTCAAGATAAATTGTGTGATTTCCAATGGTACTTACCGACTCGAGAAATCGAATGGTATCCTTCTTCCATATCCTTAGAACGCAATATTTCTCAAAAAATATTTCCAGTATGACGAGTCTTATCAACTCGATGTTTTCAAGGAATGATGTCCAAAGAAGTTATTTTGAAGACACTTGTACAAAACTACTTTTGTTATCAATAAAAAATATGTGTCGAATCTCAATAAATTGTTCTACCACTGGACTCTCAAAAATAAGTCCTCAATGCTAAAGCAAAACTCTTTCGAACTTTGAAGTTGGTTTGAACTAGCTGACGCAATAAAGTCGGATACTTCCAAGCCCTGAAGATGGTTTGGGGAGGCTTGAGCTCTCTAATTTTCAATCCCGACGTTGATTTGATGAGCTGACAATAAACATCACTTCTGAATCCCGAAGTTGATTCGGTGATATTACAATAAAATTGAGTTTTTCGTGATTCATCTGGTCTGAAGTCCATAAATGTCGGAAACAAAATAAACCGACGTCTAGGTTACAATAAAATCCAGGTAAATGTGGAGTAAAAAAGTAAGGATGGCAATTCAAAATATTCTATCGATAATCTTTAATATTCATTATATTCCGAAGTCCTTTAACTCCATCATTTAGCTACACCGATTTCTACTCATCCCATTAGACAAACGATATATCAAAAAATGATAAACTGATGGGAAACAATAAAATTGAAATCGAAAGAACATTTTCATTCAAAACACAATAAAGTTATTACAAGCAAGGATTCCCTACTAACATGTTCTTAGAAAGAAGTTTAAAAAAGCATAAAACAATCAAGGAGTCTTCTCCAAGTCCTCTTTATCCACTCCTGAAGATGACGCTTCTCCTGCAGCCGACGTTGAGGGCCTTTCAGTCTCGGCTCCGGCTCTGTCCTCGTCTTCCAAGTGCTTCAACAGGCTTTCTCCTAATTGTTGGAAAGCCTCATTTTCTTTTCTTTCAACCGCCGAGAGGACATCTCCTTTTGTTATCAGGACAACATCATCTTCATGGACCACTTCGTCCTTATCGGGAAGGCCATGCCCAACTACCCATCCCTTTGTCCTAGCCTCATCTTCGGCTACTTTCTGCTGAGCAAAGCTAATAATAGCATCAATCAGATCATCATCGGATAAAGTGTCGAGCATTTGATCGACAAAAGCCTCAGCTACGGCCTCAACACAAACATCGGCTAGCTCCGACTTTTTTTCCTTCTCAACTTCTAAGACCATGCTGACGAAGGCCCGACAAATGGCAGCTCTTCGTTCCTCTGATAAAGGGGCAATATCTAACTCAAGCATCCGACTCTCTCTGCGCTTGAGCAGTCTATCAGCGAACTCTCGCTCGTCCTCATCAGTCGGGATATTAGCGCTTTTGATTTCGGAGTCAAGACCATAGTTTTCCAATTTTCCACTAAGAAGATCCGCATCTCATCAAGAGTGTAAATTCCGGCATGGACTCGGTCAATCACCCAACGTAAGGTTAAAGCGGCATTGAGTTCTAAGTCCCTCTCCGTTATCACGACCTCGTCGTCTGACCTGACCTTGGAGTCTTTCTCAGCCTTCTTGCCGGCCTCGAGGCCCTCCTGGAACTTGGCTTCGGCCACAGCAGCCAACTCCTCACGAAGTTTAACCACTTCGGTGATATGGGATATTATATACACAAGGCTAAATCGGTCTGCCCAGCCTGTCGAGAAGATCAAACCAAGAGGAAGCCAAGCCAAAAGGCGGGAGGATCGATCATTTAGATAATCGACCAGGCAGATAGTCGACCAAATCCATCGCTCGACCAAATAAGTGATCGAGCAACCTCTTCGACCTCATCAGGTCGATTGCCTCGAGGACCTAACAGTCGGCCTAGTCACAGGCGCGTGTAGGAACCTCTAACCAAATCTCAGGAGAATATTTACCCCATGTGCAGGGGGACACGTGTCGAGAATACATTGGTGGATATCGATAACCACCTCTGACAGCTCCCCAATGCCCCCATGCAACCTCTGACATGCGCCCGGTGTGTCAGAGTACGGACGGGCAGCTTGGGCAGCCAGCTCATCTTATCTGGGCAGCTATTAGGGCAGGTATCTCACCCCTATATAAAGGGGGTGAGCCTTTCTCCCTTAACACATTCTATTCATTCTTCACTTCAGTATACACATACACATACTGACTTTTAGGATCGGAGGCTCTTCACCGGACACAACCCCCGGTGTGAGAGTTACTTGCAGGTTTTCGGCGTTCTACCGGCGAGGACAAAGATCGATCCATTCTAAACCGGACCAGGACGCTCACACTTGCATTATTGGCGCCGTCTGTGGGGATTTTTCGTTAAAAAGTTGTGTTTGAAGCTCAGCTATGGCGGACGGAATTCCCAAAAACTTGCAGTCAACATTCGACGAGGCTTGGACGAAGACCAGGCTGATGGGGCAGGGCCCTCCTCCGGGTTTTTCCGGCCCATCGCAGACTCCGATCACTCCCACACCTATCCTTCAAGGTGTGGGAGTGACGATGGCGATTCCCGGAGGAGATATCGGCTCCAGTCGGGCCCAGGAGGCTCGCGCAGCAGCCGCGGCGGCGATGCCACCGCCACCACCGCCAAATCCGACACTGGTGCAAGGAGGAGCGATGGCGCAAGGAGGAGCGCCACCACATGCAGCTGTACCAGCCCCCGGTCAGCAAATAGTGACGATGACCCTGGAGGAGATGCAGAGGATAGCGGCGGCCGCGGCGGCGCAGGCGGTCAGCAGGTTACGAGCCACACATCTCATGCCACCACTGCGCCGACCACGGTGGCCGGGAACCAAGATGAGGATGTTTCCAGTTATGGAGAGGGAGGAGTTGGAAGAGATCGAGCGATGGAGAGGATGGCGGAGCAGTTGCGCCAGTTGCAGGACAAGATGGAGGGAAGGCCAGAGAGGAGAGCTTGAGGACATCCCTTTTCGAGGAAGATTCTCACTGCTCTGTTGCCGAATAATTTCAAGGAGACCAACTTGGTGTATGACGGGTCTTCTGACCCGTCGAGGCATGTGAGGACCTTTGAAAATATGGCTGTGTTACATGGATATTCTGATTCTGTTTGTTGCAGGGCGTTTCTATCGACCTTGTGCGGAGGAGCCCTTGACTGGTTTCACCAGTTGTCCTCTGGGTCGATTGCGGATTTTGAGGATTTTTCCAGCAAGCTTACTAATCAATATTCGAGCGCGGTGGCGCATGAGAAAACGTATTTGACGTTGACGGCGATGAGGTAGGGGGAGAAGGAGTCATTGAGGAAGTATATCGCTCGATATAACCAGACGTGTTTGGAGGTGCATTCGGCTTCGGATGAGGTGAAGACGGGAGGATTGATAAGAAGTCTTCGAGCAGGGCCTTGCCGAACTTCCCTGGCAAAGACCCCTGCTCGATCATATGAGGAGGTCTTGAAGCGGTGCAGGAAGTATATTAATTTGGAAGAAATGGAGGTAGGATTCGTGAAGTTGGAAGGGCCGGCTCGACCAGAGCCAAAGAAGGAGCAAAGCCCACCAAGGGGGAGGTCACCGAGGAGGAGTTCGCCCAAAAGAAGTTGGTCGAAAATGATATCACCCAGGAGGGAAAGTCGAGATTCGAAGCGAGAAAAGAGGGATGACAGGTGGCAGGGAAGGCCGTTGTTGTTCGAGAGACAGAGGTATTATAATTTTACACCCTTGAGGAAGGATTTGACGGAGGTGCTCGAGGCTATGGAGCAGAAGATGTCGACCGAGGATATAACGTGGCCGAAGACAAGGTTCACAGGCCCGACTCGGCCCAGATCAGATATATATTGTCGATTTCATCGAGATTACGGCCATACCACAGAGAACTGCAGGCATTTGAAGGATGAGATTGAAAGGTTGATTCGAGCGATACATTTTAAGGAGCTCGTGTATCATGATAGGGTGAAAGGGAAGGGAAGGAGAAGGTGTCGGGATGATTCGGAGGAGAGAAGTGACAGGGACGAGGAAGGAGGCGATGGAGATGGTCGAGGAAAGAAGCTGAGGATAGATGGCGATAAGGGAGGGCACGGAGGAGAAGCCCCGATGAAGAGAGGGACGATTTACATGATTTCCGGAGGGCCAACAGATGGCGACTTGAATAGGGCCAGGAAGGAGCATGCTCGAGCTGTGAAGAGGAAGAGAGAGGAGGTGGGGATCACGGCTCACATGCCGGTGATAAGTTTTAAGGCGGAGGATGTCGGGGGAGTGGTCCTGCCTCACAACGATGCTCTGGTGATAACCGCGGAGGTTGCAGGTTTTGACGTGAAAAGGGTGTTTATCGATACCGGGAGTTCGGTAGACGTGATGTTCTATGACTGTTTTGTGCAAATTAACAAGGAGTTGAATATGGAGTTGAAACCGGTGACCACGGTACTCTACGGTTTTAACGGGGGAGAGGTTATGCCGATGGGGGAGATCAGTCTGCCCGTGGCGCTGGGATCAGGAGAGCTAAGGAAGGTGCGCATGGTGAGGTTTGTGGTCGTAGGAGTTGAATCATCTTATAACATCATCATGGGGCGGACGAGCTTGAATGCGTTCCAGGCTGTCGTATCCACGTACCACATGACGATCAAGTATCCTGTGGGCGAAAACGTAGGGGAGATTGTCGGGGACCAACTCACTTCGAGGAGCTGCTATCAAACAACAGTGAGCAATAACAAGCAATTGGCGAGAAGGCAGGCCAAGTCAAAAGAGGAGGAGATTAATCGACCAGGTGGCTCGAGGTCAAAAGAGGATAAACAGAGAATGGAGAAGGGTAAGGAGAAGATGGATATTCAGCCGGGGGGGAGAAGTGGAGGAGATTCAGATGATCGAGGGGTGTGAGGAAAGGAAGTTCAGAATCGGAAAGACTTGGAAGAGCCTATTCGGTCGAGGCTTATCGATCTGATAAGGGAGTTCGCTGACATTTTTGCCTATACAGCGGAGGAGTTGACGGGGATAAGTGCGAAAGTGATCGAGCACCGGCTGAACATCGACCTCAGTGTGAGGCCGGTGAAACAGAAAAGAAGGCACCATGGGGCGGAGATGGACAAAATCATTGAGAAGGAGGTCGAGAAGCTATTGGGAGCAGGACACATCAAAGAGATCCAGTTCCCCAAATGGTTGTCGAATACGGTGATGGTGTTGAAGGCAGAAGAAAAATGGAGAATGTGCATTGATTTCCGTGATCTGAACAAAGCATGCCCAAAGGACTTATACCCACTGCCCAGAATCGACCAGTTGGTCGACTCAACGGCGGGGTGCGAATTGCTGAGCCTGATGGATGCCTCCCAGGGATATCACCAAATTCCCTTGGCGAGAGAGGACAGGAAGCGGGTGAGCTTTGTAACGAGTCGAGGAACCTATTGTTATGTGGTCATGCCCTTCGGCCTGAAGAATGCGGGCGCCACGTATCAAAGGTTGGTCGATAAAATCTTTAAAGAGCAGCTGGGGAGGAACATGGAGGTGTATGTGGATGATATGTTGGTGAAAAACAAGGAGGAGTTGGATCATGTGCGGGACTTAAAAGAGACGTTCTCAACATTGCGAAGGTATGGGATGAAATTGAATCCGGCTAAGTGCTCTTTTGGGGTGAGGTCGGGAAAATTCTTGGGTTACTTGGTGACCAAGAGAGGCATTGAAGTGAATCCTGAGAAGGTTCGAGCCGTGATAGAGATGAAGTTGCCGACGAATGTTAAGGAAGTGCAGATCTTAGCTGGTCGAATTGCGGGGTTGAGTCGTTTCATATCGAAGGTGGCGGAGAAAAGTGGCCCATTATTCAAAACATTGAAGAAGAGTGCGAAATTTCAATGGACGGAGGAGGCGCAGAGGGCATTTGAGGAGTTGCGAGGGGTGTTAGCCAACCTTCCCCTATTGGCTAAACCTGTACAGGGCGAGGAGCTGGTGCTATACATTTCTATTGGGGAAAGGGTTGTAAGTTCGATATTATTACGGGAGGAAGGGGTAGCGCAATTTTCTATCTATTATGTGAGTAGGGTGATGCAGGGGGCAGAGATGAGGTATTCGGAGATCGAGAAGTGTGCTTTGGCTGTGGTGGTAACTGCTCGAAAGTTGAGACCTTATTTCTTGAACCATAAGGTGAAGGTGCGAACAAACATGCCGCTGGGAGAAACACTTGGCCGACCATCGGTCTCTGGTCGATTGGTAAAATGGGTGGTCGAGTTGAGTGAATATTCTTTGTTGTACGAGCCAAGGAGGGCCATCAAGGCGCAGGTGTTGTCCGATTTTATCCAGGAAGGCACGAAAGTCGAGGAGGATTCAGGAGGAGTATGGCAGTTATTTGTGGACGGATCTGTGGCACGAAGCGGAGCAGGATTGGGAATTGTCCTTGTTTCTCCCAAGGGCGATTACTTGGAATTTACGGCTAAAGTAGGGTTCAAGATATCCAACAACGAGGCCGAGTATGAGGCAGTGATCAAAGGCTTGAGTTTAGCCAAAGCGGGGGGAGCCCGAAAATTACAAGTGTATTCTGATTCTCAACTGGTGGTCGGGCAGTTTCAGGAGGGGTTTGAAGTTAAGGAGGACCGGATGCAGAAGTACGTGGATGAGATGAGGAAGTTAAAAGAGGAGTTTGATTTATTCGAGCTGATACAAATCCCTCGAGGAGAAAATGGTCGAGCGGACCTGTTATCGAAAATTGCTCAAAGCTTGGTGGATTGTAAGAGCAGAAGTGTCACCTTATTGCATCTTGAAAAGAGTACGGTCGAAGCAGAAGTGGCGGAAATTGAGGAAGTGGAGGATTGGAGGGCCCCGATCCTGGAGGACCTGAGAGGGGGAACAGTAAAGGCGATGAGGAGATATTTTGAACATGGAGGCATTCTTTACAAACGGTCGTATGCGGGACCGCATTTGCGTTGTGTCAGTAAGGAGGAAGGTCGATATGTGCTGAGAGAGATGCACGAAGGATGCTGCAGTGATCACAGTAAGTCAGGGGCCTTGGTCGCGAAGATTTTGAGGGCAGGATATTTCTGGGCCACAATGAGGGAGGATGCGAAGGTGATGGTGAAGAAATGCTTACAATGCCAAAAGCATGGCCCCCTCATTCACCAACCGGCAGAAGCGATGAAGATGATGAGTGCCCCTATACCATTCGCCCAATGGGGTATTGACCTGGTGGGGCCGATGCCTCAAGGAACGGGGCAGAGGAAATTCTTGATAGTGGCGGTCGACTATTTCACAAAGTGGGTGGAGGCCGAGCCCTTGGCGAAGATTACGGAGGAAAAAGTAATTAAATTCCTATACAACAACATTTGCTGCCGGTTTGGCGTTCCCAAAGTGTTGATTTCCGACAATGGTACTCAGTTCAATGGCAAGCGGATTCGAGCATGGTGCGAAGACATGAAAATCGAGCAACACTTTGCCTCCGTTGCTCATCCGCAAGCCAATGGCCAGGTCGAAGTAACCAACCGAATTATATTGAATGGGCTGAAAATAAAGCTGGAAAAGGCCTTGGGAGCATGGGTCGATGAGTTGAGCTCGGTACTTTGGGCGTATCGCACAACCCCGAGGTCGACAACAGGAGAAACCCCTTTCAGTTTAGCTTATGGAATGGAAGCATTGCTGCCGGTCGAGGTCGAGCTATCATCCCAGAGGTCGAGCACATATAATGCTGAACAGAACAAGGATCTAATAATGGCGGTTCTGGACACTATTGAGGAGCTGCGCGGAAGAGCACCAATCAGGGTGGAGGCGTACAAACAAAGGATGCGAGCCGCTCATGACAAAAAGGTGAAAATTCGCAGACTCCAAGTAGGCGACCTGGTTTGGAAACGCGTCGATGTGCTCAAGCATGTGGGAAAGCTGGAGCCGAACTGGGAAGGGCCATACCTGGTCGAGCGAGTGCACGCACGAGGAGCGTACTCGCTGAAGGATACTGAAGGCCGATCACTTGGCAGGTCATGGAACATAGCTAATTTGAAAAAAATACTATGTGTGAAATTTTTTTCCTTTTTTTTTTACGAAAGCTGGAAAATTCGAACAAAGATGTAAATTGCAAAGTTTGCTCAAAAGTTAATGAAGTTCAATGATTCTTCTGCTTTTGTTCGCTTTATTGCACATTTTCTTATGCTTGAAATGTTGGTATAATTTGGATGACAGGATGTATGTGGTGTGGTTTGACTTGGAAGTCACTTGTTTAGAACATCCCTTGGGGTGGGCAGGTTGGTGGAAGACCTCCTGTTTGGAACATTCCTCGCGGGTGGGCAAGTGTGAAGACAAAAACCCACCATGACTAAGACCCTCGGGCTGGGTGGTCGCTTGTTTAGAACATCCCTTGGGGTGGGCAGGTTGGTCGAAGACCTCCTGTTTGGAACATTCCTCGCGAGTGGGCAAGTGTGAAAACAAAAACCCACCATGACTAAGGCCCTCGGGCTGGGTGGTCGCTTGTTTAGAACATCCCTTGGGGTGGGCAAGTTGGTCGAAGACCTCCTGTTTGGAACATTCCTCGCGGATGGGCAAGTGTGAAGACAAAACCCACCATGACTAAGACCCTCG
>CACSLK010027831.1:9142287-9188326 GCA_902706635.1 Striga hermonthica
GGGCTGGGTGGTCGCTTGTTTAGAACATCCTTTGGGGTGGGCATGTTGGTCGAAGACCTCCTGTTTGGAACATTCCTCGCGGGTGGGCAAGTGTGAAGACAAAACCCACCATGACTAAGGCCCTCGGGCTGGGTGGTCGCTTGTTTAGAACATCCCTTGGGGTGGGCAGGTTGGTCGAAGACCTCCTGTTTGGAACATTCCTCGCGGGTGGGCAAGTGTGAAGACAAAAACCCACCATGACTAAGGTCCTCGGGCTGGGTGGTCGGTTGTTTAGAACATCCCTTGGGGTGGGCAGGTTGGTCGAAGACCTCCCGTTTAGAACATTCCTCACGGGCGGGCAAGTGTGAAGACAAAACCCGCCATGATTTAAGGCCCTCGGGCTGGGTGGTCGCTTGTTTAGAACATCCCTTGGGGTGGGCAGGTTGGTCGAAGACGTCCTGTTTGGAACATTCCTCGCGGGTGGGTAAGTGTGAAGACAAAAACTCACCATGACTAAGGCCCTCGGGTTGGGTGGTCGCTTGTTTAGAACATCCCTTGGGATGGACAGGTTGGTCGAAGACCTCTTGTTTGGAGCATTCCTCGCGGGTGGGCAAGTGTGAAGACAAATTCCTCGCAATGAAGACCTCATAGCCAGGTGAAAAAACATGGAGAAAAGAGCACCGGGATGAGCGCAACTTCAAAACCAGAGGACAAGCACAAAAGCTCGAGTGTAAAAGAGAAGTCCAATGGCGCAGAAAATCCATCATGTTTAAGGCCACTAGGCTGGATGGTCGCATGTTTCGACCACCTCCAGGGGTGGGCATGTGTTCAAAATTTTAAAATCCATCATGTTTCCGGCCACGAGGCTGGATGGTCGCATGTTTGGACCACCTCCAGGGGTGGGCATGTGTTCAAAAATTTAAGATCAATCATGATTAAGGCCACGAGGCTGGATGGTCGCATGTTTCGATCACCTCCATGGGTGGGCATGTGTTCAAACATTTAAAATTCATCATGTTTAAGGCCACGAGGCTGGATGGTCGCATGTTTCGACCACCTCCAGGGATGGGCATGTGTTCAAAAATTTAAAATCCATCAGGTTTAAAGACCACGAGGCTGGATGGTCGCATGCCCCGACCACCTCCAGGGATGGGCATGTGTGTATGTGTGTATGTTACGATTAAATTATTCAAGTGAACGTGAGGAAAACATACAAATATCGTTTAAATAACAAAGAATGGACCGACTAATGAAAGCGTATTATTCATATATCAAAGTCTGCATCAATCATACTCTGAAGTTCGCTCTGGTTCTTCCATCGAGGAGTTATGACAAAGGCAATAAGTCGAATTATTAAGAGCATTATTGATAATCGAGGCAAGTCAAAAACAAAATATAACCATTTCACGAATATTGCATAGTTCATTGGAGTACATAGTTCAGATTCAAAACAGACAATGGAAAATATAAAGCTAAATCTAAGGAGGAGGAGCTGCGGTGGAATCGGCATTGCTCTGATTAGCGCTAGGATCGGGCGGATGGCTGGTCCCGGAGGTCGAGTCGCAAGCTTCATTAAGTGGACGCTGGCGAATGGACTCAGTCAGCACGGCCAACATCGAAGCTGGGGGAGTTAGACCATCGGGCAGAGCATAAGTTTTCTTCAAGATATCTGATCGAGCCAGAGTCCTTTCAAGTAGCCCCGACCACCACTCGTGCTCGGAGGGTAGGCTAGGATCGCCCTGGAAGCTAGAAGGAACCTTAGGCAAGGCCTCCCAGATAAACCCAGGGTCGAGCTGCTCGAAGTCGTCCTCGGCGATCTGCTCGCCGACCTTCTGGAGAGCGAACTGAAAACAGTCCACCCCAAAGTCTTGCACCTCCTTCAAAAATTGCGGTGACCGCGTATAATCGGCCACCACTTGTTCATGGAATTTGCGGAGGAAAAGCTGCCCAGTTGTTGTGCCCCACATCATTTGCCGAGCTCGAAGAGCTGCAGCATCAGCGTAGCGTTTGCATTGGCTGGCATGGGCAGCCCTTTCTTTGGCTAAGGTAGCCTCCAGCTCAGCTCGAGCAGCCTCTGCCTGCACCCGAGCAGCCTCCGCCTGCGCTCGAGTAGCCTCTGACTGCACTCGAGCAGTCACCGACTGCGCTCGAGCAGCCTCTGCTTGTGTTCGAGCAATTCGCTCTTGCTCGAGCGCAGTCTCCTTCACCATCAGCGCAGTTTCCTTTTCCGCCACCACAAACTCCTTGGCCGCGAGGGCGGCTTCTCTCTCCGCGAGAGCCTTATTCTTTTTGGCGAGCTCCTCATCAAGGGACTGAACCTTGACTTCGAGCTCGGCCTTCTGTTCTGTCTGGGCCTCGCGGAGTTTGGCGTTGTGCTGCACGAGGGTTGAGTTTTTATCTTGCAGGTAGCCGATGGTGCCCTCGAGGCCCTTTATCGACTTACCTGAGCTGTCTCGGGCCTCCTTGGCCAAGGGCAAAAAGTCGACCAAGCCCTATCAACAAAAACGATAAGGTAATTCAACATATGTATCGACAAAGGAAAATAAGAACCAACGTAAAGTTAGAGATGAATAATACCTGAGCGAGCCACTGCACGAGCTTATCGCCAACCTCGGGCAGCGTGACGCTGGCCTTTTTGCGATCATCCTCTGGGAGGGCACCCTCGAGGCGTTCGGCCACCTCATTTACGGAGGCCGATAGCAGGGACGTCGGCTTTGGGGCGCGGGGGTCCGGAGGAAGAGTGCGCCCTCGTTTGACAACCACCACGCCCTGACCGGTACGAGGGCGTTTGCCTAGAGCCAATTCACGTCCCGCAGAGTCATCTTTACCGGACTCGACCAGAGCTCTGGTCGATCTGGCAGAAGTTGTTTTGGAGGGCTGTTGGTCGAGGAGCAATTTTTCGTGGGTTTTGGTTTTGGATGAAATGTTAGGGTCAGAGGATTTATCGGTGCTTTTGTCTTGGGGATTATCTTTGGAGCCGGAGGCTCGAGCACCAGTTTTCTGAGAAGGGTCGTCGGTTTTATGCTGGCGGTCCGAGGTTTTTTGACGATCGTGAGACTTGTGTTGGCAGTCGGTAATTTTCTTATGATCGTCGGTTTTTAGGAGGCCGAGGCCAGGGTTTTGGTGTGTTGGAGGTTCTTCCCATGAGGGGGTGGCGGAGGTTGTCGTTGTTGTGAATGGGATGGCTGTTTTGGTTGTGGCGGCTGCTGTTGTTGTTGTTGGTTTTGTTGCTGTTGAAGTGGCGGTTGCTGGGATTGAGATGATGGCGGTTGTTGTGAGGGAGATGACTGTGAGAGGGGTTGATGAGGTGGTGACGACTGTTGTCTCTCGAGATGAGACTGGGATGAAGTGGTCGATCCATCAGCCTGGTCCCCAGTCGATCCAGGAGCAGTCCCCGATTTTTTCTTCAAAGGGACTTTCCTCAGAAGGATGTTAAAATTAGGAGCCTCTGCACAAGTACAATAAGGAGATCAAGATAAATGTCAGTCTTTTACTTCGACAGAAATAAGAGCACATATGCAAACACTCAAGCAAACGGGTCGAGAATTACCTGGATCATTTTCAATCCGAACAAGATCAAGAATCTCTTCAGTAGTAGGAGAAAGAGTTTTAAGGGTAAGAAGACCGCAATAGTGGAGAAGATTTTCATCCCCGAGAAGTTTTTCAGACTCAACGGACTTGGCATTCCAAGTGTGAATCCGTTGGTCGAAAAGATGGTTCGAAGGAGGGGTCGAGGCTGCCTCTCGCGAGACTTCTTTGACCCAAGGAATGGAAGGCCAGGGGAAAGGGGCGTTAGGTCGAACAAAAATGAATTTATCACCCCACTTGGGGAGATTGGAAGGGATGTCGTTGATGAAATGGGCACCATTACGGCTTTTCAAGTAAAGGCCTCGACCTTGCTTCGAAGGGCCATAGCAATAGTGAAAGAAATCCAGATCGAATCGACCCAGGTGGATGTGACAGAAAATAATGAAAGTGTTCATGAAACGGATAGCATTAGGAGGAAGTTGATGTAGGGGAAGCGAGAACCACTCGCAAATGCGGAGCAGCTCGGGACTTAGGGGAAAGAGGAGACCGAGTTTGAACTGAATCTCAAAAAAAGTATAGCAATCCCGCGGAGGATGATCATATTTGTCAGATGAAGAAGACCTAAGGAACGCCCAACCAAGAGGTTGGCCGATTCTTTCATGATTGAACCAAGGGTGAGAGAGAGAGGTAGAAGATGGACGCTTGGAAAGTTTCTTGGTCGAGGATCGTTTAGGAGGAGAGTTCGAAGGTCCAGGTGTAGAAGAAGAAGGCGGAATGGTTGAAGATGCGGGAGCAGTAGGTTGAGCAGAAAGAACCTCGTCCTCCTCTGGCTCGTCTAAGGCGCCGAGAGCAGGTCGATGGCGGCGGAGGGGGATATTATCCATGGTATCCCCGGAGTTGGGAGATGCAACACTAGCAGTGTAAACACGGGTACGAACTGTGTCGCCGGGGCGAAGGATAGAGAGAGGGACAGCTTCGAGCGCAGAGGGAAGTATTTCAACCGAATCAGAGGAGGTCTCAGAGTCTGAAAAAATAAAAATAAAGAGAACAATATAAAAAAAAAAAACCCGTCGCAAAGAAGAAAAGGGGGAGAAGGAAGACTAGGGTTTTCGGAAGAAACAATCCCAAAACCAGAAGAGGGATTTTAGAGGCGCGAAGACGGAAATTTCGGAAATTTTCAGAGGAAAAGCAAAATTCACAATACCCAATAGACAGATAAAAGTATTCAGAGAATAAATTCAACACAAGACACGCCAATTTAAAATGATTCAACAGACAAATCAAGGGTACCCGATACCGAAAATCCAAGGATACACAAAATAGAACTACAGAAAATACAAATTCAAAGGCGGAGAGACTTACTCATAACCGTGGATCAACAAGTAATGGAAGTTCGAAAGGATGCAGGAGAAATTGTCAAGAATGTAAGGGTTTTTTGCAGAGAGAATTTTGGGTGCAGAGAAATTTGAAAGTTGCGAAGGTGGAAAAAGTCTGAAAATCTGCTAAGTGTTGAATTTATACTTCGGTGAGTTTAAGGGGTGAGAAGATGAAGATCGTTAGATTAAAGCTAGATCGTACGGTGGAAAGCATTAATTTGCACAGCACTCAAGGCAGGTGCGTTATACGAAGAGGTGTCATCATTAAAGAGCCTGACACAGCGGCAGACGCGATGCGTGGCAGAAAAGCAGGCACGACAGAAAGGACTTGAAACGGACGACTTTATTTCTAGCAATTAATGGAAAATTATTTGAAAACATGAGCGGGAAACTTATCGGCTGGTCGATATCTGACGACGAGCCATCCAGGAGGTCGATAAATACGAATTCACTCTTAGATCGAGTCATTCAGACTCGACCAGAGTGGGGGGGGACTAGATGATATGGGATATTATATACACAAGGCTAAACCGGTCTGCCCAGCCGGTCGAGAAGATCAAACCAAGAGGAAGCCAAGCCAAAACGCGGGAGGATCGATCATTTAGATAATCGACCAGGCAGATAGTCGACCAAATCCATCGCTCGACCAGATAAGTGATCGAGCAACCTCTTCGACCTCATCAGGTTGATTGCCTCGAGGACCTAACAGTCGGCCTAGTCACAAGCGCGTGTAGGAACCTCTAACCGAATCTCAGGAGAATATTTACCCCATGTGCAGGGGGACACGTGTCGAGAATACATTGGTGGATATCAATAACCACCTCTGACAGCTCCCCAACGCCCCCGCGCAACCTCTGACATGCGCGCGGTGTGTCAGAGTACGGACGGGCAGCTTGGGCAGCCAGCTCATCTTATCCGGGCAGCTATTAGGGCAGGTATCTCACCCCTATATAAAGGGGGTTAGCCTTTCTCCCTTAACACATTCTATTCATTCTTCACTTCAGTATACACATACACATACTAACTTAAGCATCGGAGACTCTTCACCAGACACAACCCCTGGTGTGACAGTTACTTGCAGGTTTCCGGCGTTCTACCGGCGAGGACAAAGATCGATCCACTCCAAACCGGACCAGGACGCTCACACTTGCATTACTTGGTTTGATGGGCCTCTCGGCTGTGGATCAGCTCGGTGTCCTATTCAGAGCGTTCTTTTCGAGTCGCTTGAAGTTCAAGCCTTAATTTTTGGAGCTGCTCCTCTTGCTCCTTTACCTTGTCCACGACCTTAGACAACTGGACCGAGGTGATGTCATGAGCTAACAACAAGTTCTCCCTCTCGGTCTTCAGTGCGTTGACTTCGACCCGCGCCGCCTTCAATTCCGCATCTTTCTCCAAAACTGAGGCTGCTAACCGAGACTTCTCCTCTTCCAACGAGGCCACGGTTCCATCTCTCAAGCTAAGCTCGTTTTCCTTCTCTTTGAGTTCCGAAGCATTACTCAGATAACTCTCCTCGACTGCTACAAGGCTAATGAGGGCTCGCCCCAGACAAGCCTTGTCCGCCAGGCAATGATGCAATCCCCGCATGAGTCTTTGGGTCCCACGACATTAAAGGGACCTTAGCCGCTTCAACCGCTTCCTCAGGGAACCGATGATGGTTAGGCAGCTTCGGCTAATTGACAGTTTAAAACATTGAGAACCAAGGATCGAAAACATCTTTCGGTAGCTTCAAGTCGGCAGCCTTCTTCCCATTAATCTTAAGGAACGAAGTCCACAAGACTATTTTGGGCTCTTCTTCTTTTTCCTTGCTCGAACTGATGTCTTGCCTCTTCTTTGCCTGTTCCCCTTCATGAGACACGCCTCGTCTCTTGCGGCGACCCACTAGTCTGGTAGCAGACTCCTCGGGCACCTCTTGCGACACCTCAGTTTCAGTTATCGGCTCGTCCATTGGAATTATCTCCAGAATTGTTTGCTGCACAGGCTCCTCGATAATAGCAGCACCCGTTACTGGCTGATTTTCCTCAACCGGATTACTTAAAATAGCCAGGCTCGGCTTGTTTCTAATCGTGGATGGCTCACCGACAGAAATACGGGAACTGGTTGGATTCTTCTTCCATGCTTTAAGCAAATTCATGCGTCCCACCATCTCGGTTGATCTTTAGTTTTTGCCTTTACCAACCTTGTTCTTCAAATCAAAGTTAGGGTTGTTTCTTCTGAACTCTTCGGCCTCCACGGGGTCTCGGAAACCGAAATACCCAAGTAACGGAAATATATTGCATAACAAAAAAATTTCGAGTTACTGCTAGGATAATCAAAGCAATGTACATATGAAAACGACAGACCAAGAACCGATGTCCTTACCTGGTTGAAATGCAGAATCAAACACTCCCGGTGACAAACCAACAAGTTCCAACCGGGAATCTTTTACTAGTCGTTGATACCTTCGCATGTTCGGAGAAAAGTCGAAAAGCTTATCGATACGATTGTACAATTCACCCTCAAATCGTGGTTCTTTGCTTCATTGCGGTTTGGCTACAAAGGTTAAAAACGTCCACCTGTTAGTGCAAACAAAAAAGAATAATCAATATCTTTTAGCAAGTGAAATAAACAAATGAAACTTATGATAAACAGATTTAATAGTCGTCGGGATAGTCATCCCATTGGCCAGAAGATCAGATGAAAAATTGACACACTGCCAGTCTTCGCCAACACACAGCCATTCTTCCTGAAAGCCATGAAGATTGTCAGGAACCTCCGTTATTAGTTCTCCGAACTTAACTCTCGGCTGAGGCTTCTCCGCAATAGAAAAAGTAGTAAGCGGGTCTGAAACTTGTCTATTCGGATTCTTCCGAAATATGAACATGCACCTCATATCTTCCGCTGAGGGCAAATCCCACTTCTTCTCGGCCAGAAGCACCAACAAACACATGACCCGTTTTCAAGTGTTCGGGGTAATTTGACATAAACTCAACTCCTAGTTCTGCAAGTATTCAGTAATCAGACGCGGCAAAGGGAATCGCAGACCGAACTCAAGCTTTCGGCGAACACACCTACACACCCCGGTGGAGGACACATAATCCTTTCCCCAGGATACGGTGCAAATAATCTTACTGCGGTGGAACCCTGATATCCTTCCGTAACATCACGATATCCACGTCGGTCAATATACTTGCCTCACCATAGAAGTCTATCACGGGATCCGGCCATCTTCTAATAAGCCATCTCCAATATTCCGGTTGGTCTACAACATTTTCTTCTACCTTCTTATCCCCTTCTGTATCGTTCAACCGGATGTTCAAGTGCTCTACAAATGTCGGGTCCCACCGATGATACTCAGCCAATAGCCCCATCTCCCCGGAGTGCACCATATTAATCATCATGACATCTCACTCGTTATCACTCGACGACGCCCAAGACAAACTCATGACTCAATACGTTCGAAATGCTTGTTGATACCCAAAGTTGACTCTTAATTACCCACCTAATTAGGATGGGGTGGGGACAGACCAGCCGAGGACAGGAACAAACTCGGTCCCGAGTTGAATCATCGAAATAAAGAGTGGGTTCAGCGATAATCGAGTGGACGGGTACGAGCCAAGGTGCCGAGTAGGAATGACGTAGACTTCCATTAATGACCCCACAAAGGAGAGGGCCGAGTGGGGCCAAGTGTTGGCCGGCGGATGGACCTGAGGTCGTGTAGAAAAGGGTCGCTGGTGAAGGCCGGTCAGCGAGTCGGTAGGAGGCGCGGGACGAAAATACGCCGATGGGACGTTTCGTACAGGCTGGTTAACCCCAAGAGGAAAAAGTCTATGCCTAGACTTGACAGCATTTAATGCATCCCATGTTGGCATTTAATGCTGCAGGGGCCATCATGGCCAAAATCCTGACTGCATTTAATGTCTGACATAGCCTGTCATTCCTTCCCACTGTACAACGGGACGGTATGAACAGTGTCCCAACAGTGTTCAGTGGAGAGTAGTATAAATAGCTCATTTATGTTATCTTAGAAAAGGTAGCTGAATTCATTTTGAAGGCTGTAACTATATTTCTCACTCTAAAAAGGATAATATCCCCTTTGTAATCTCAGCAAAAAGGCCGACCACAACTGTCGAAAGCCGAGTTGATTCTCGCATTAATAAAGATTCTATCTTCCCCCGTTTTGTCTTCCATTAATTAAACTTCATCCGAAAACTGATTAACCGTTGATCGGAAATATCCATCAACAGTTTGGCGCTAGAAGGAGGGCACCATAAGTTGTTTGGTGTTGAACTTTCATTTGTGGATCCCACCACAGCTCCACCATCCTTTTTTGACTTCACAGTGAGAAATGACATCGCCCGGACGCGACGAGTCCGCTCAACAATCCGGCGGACAGAACCGCCGCCGTGACAGCGAAGGAACACCGCACCAACGGCAGCCGGAACCTGTCCCCCCCGTGACGTTTGCCTCGGTGATGCAACATCCTGACGTCCTTAAGGTGTTGGAGCGTGCCTTTGCCAGGGTGCACGCCGGCCACGCTGCCAGCACGACTCCCGATGGCAATGCTGCAGGCGCAACGCCCGGCGGCCAGATCGGCCAAAATACCGAGACCCTCGCGGGAAATACCCTGCTGAAGACCCCCCAGAAGGACGCCGAGGAGCGAGGTAAAGGGCCGGCGCACTCAAAAACTACCTACCAGTCCCCCCATCGCTCCCTTCTCGTTCGCCAGAAAAATGCTAGGCCGACCCTCACGGAATAGACCGGCGAAAGTCGATCAGGGGCAGGCCCGGAAGTGAACGCACGCAAGTCGGTCTACCGGCGCTTGGGGGAGAAGACGCAAATTGACCGAGACCTCAGAGGGGTCATAGAACGAGGTAAGGTCATCGGGAGCGATTCCGACGAGCTCACAATCCTAAAAAAAAAATAATCGCAGAACTAGAGGCTCAGCCCGAAACTCGCGGGAGACCATCTTCTCCACCCCCCCTCCCGAACAGTGGGTCGTCGACCACGCATCTCCTCTTTCTCCGTACATTCTACAGGGGCCTGTGCCTTAGAAGGTCAAAGTCCCCCAGATTAGCCCCTACGATGGGAATACCGATCCGGACTCCCACCTCGGCCTTTACACTTCGTGGATGGACCTACACGGGGCCACGGACGCCCTGCGCTGCAGGATGTTTTTTCTAACCTTAGGGGCAAAAGCCCAATGTTGGTATCATTCCTTGTACCCACATTCCATCTCGACCTGGAGCCAACTGAAGGCGGCCTTCAGATCTCATTTCATTGGGTCCCAGATTAGTCTCGCCCCCAAAGAGTCTATCACCAACATTGTCCAGGGCGAGGATGAAAGTCTGAAGGATTATCTCGCCCGATTCAACGACCGAGTGCAGAACATGGAACAATGCCATCCCGAAACCCTACTCGTATCTGTCCAGGCGGGTGTCAAGCCGAAGACACTGTTCAAATGGTCGCTCTGCCAAAACAAACCGGCCACCTACCAGGAGTTCCTAAAGTTGGCCCAGAATTATATCTCAGTCGAGGAGTCAATGTCCGTTCCAAATTTAGACGGGACAGCCGAAAGGCAGAAGTCAAAGGTCGAGAAGCCCGGGAAAGCGAGCAAGGACGGTGCTGAGAAGGTCGAGCGAAAAAGACAAAGGACAGAGGAATTAAGGGAGAGCTACCAGGGGATATATACAGTCGGAGCCGGCGCCCTGTACGAGGAGATTAAAGGCAAGGGACTGATCCACGAAGCAAAATCGATCTACACGGACTCGAGCAAACTCGACAAGTCCAAGTACTGTGCCTACCACAAGGGGCACGGGCATAACACTAATCAATGCAGAAATTTGCTCTCGGCACTCCTCAAGTTGATCGATGAGCCACAAGTGAGGAAGTATACTCGTCCCAGCGAAAAGAAGCGGGGACGCTTTGAGGATACGAAAAGTGACGAGGACAATGACAGTCATCGCCGCAAACAAAAACAGTCGGTAGGTGTCGACCAGAAAATCATGATGTTCTACCCACTACATCAAGGCGAGGCCGGTACGTCTCGGGGACCAAAAAGAGATCGATCCCCGCGGCGCCATGAAACGTTCCCCAGGTTGCCCCAGCGAGTTAACACGAGTCGAGGCGGCCTCGCGCCGTCACGAAGACAGACAAAAGCATATGCGCGAAGAGCCCAGTACGCTGGAGAGCGAGTCCTTCATGCCAGCCACAGACTGACACCCGAGCATGCGGCACATCAAATTACTTTCAGTAACGAGGACGCATTCCTCTTCGACCACCCGCATTCGGACGCTCTGGTCATTACTGCACCAATCGCAACCATTAAAGTACATCGAATTATGGTCGATAATGGAGCCTACGCGAGCATCATGTACTTAAACACATTCAGAAAAATGAAGATCGACATAAAGGAGGTCCAGCCGTGCAACGATCGGATCTAGGGCTTCAATGGGAAGACTACCCTCCCCCTCGGACAAATCATTCTGTCGATCAAATTCAGGGGAGACGGACATCCTGCACGGACGATCATGGAAGTATTCAAAATCGTCGATTGCGAGAGTGAATACAATGCGGTGCTGAGGCAGACCGCACTTTATAAGCTCAGGGCGGCGAGCGCAACGGCTTTCGCGCTAGTTGCTCAATCCCGGTCTCAATCTTTCGCTACTCCATCAGATTCCCCACTCCGGAGGGAGAAAGTGTCCACCGGGGAAATCAAAGGGAAGCCCGCGAATGCATCCTCGCAATTCCCCATGAAGAGATTAACACCATCAAAAACCCAGATGACGACCTGACAAAGGTGGCCGCCGGAGGGGCCGCGATCGAGAAAAAACAAACCATCGGAGAAAAGCGCCCCAGAGGCAAATCGAGCCCAAAGGACGGGACGGCATCGCCCGGCCAGAGGCAAAGCCGTACGCCAGTTCGTCAGATGGGAACTGACCCCCCAGTCGGCGAAAATATTATTTCAGTTTATGAAAAACCCAAAGCCGAGCCGACCGGCAACAGAGGGAGAAGGGTCGAAAAGGAGCCGATGAAGGAGGAAGACGAGTTAGACCCCAGGACGCAGTACGAAGAAAAGAGGGGGGCAAAGTGAGCCGAACCTATGGACGAGGTCGAGGTTATTTTCATCGACGAAGAAACATGTCAAAAACAACTGAGAATTGGAAGCAAGCTCTCAGCACCCATGAAGGCCGAGTTGGTACAATTTTTAAAAGATAACGCTGACGTCTTCACATGGACCCATGAGGACATGGTTGGCATTGACCCGGAAGTCGCCTGCCACAGGCTACAAGTCGACCCGACAGTCCGGCCGGTCGTCCAGAAAAGAAGAAAGTTGGGACCAGACCGACAACAGGCCCTCGAGGAAGAAGTCGTCAAGCTAAAAGACAACGATTACATCCGCGAGGTCCTCTACCCGACCTGGGTGGCCAACCCGGTGCTGGTCAAAAAGAATAGTGGGGCCTGGCGCTTATGTATTGACTTCTCCGACCTCAACAAAGCATGCCCAAAGGATAGCTATCCGCTCCCCCACATTGACTACATGGTTGACGCTACTTCAGGGCACGAGCTGATGAGCTTCATGGACGCATACTCAGGTTATAACCAAATCCCCATGCACCCGGACGATGAAGAACACACGTCTTTCTACTCGGCACGGGGCCTCTACTGCTACAAGATGATGCCGTTCGGACTAAAAAATGTTGGGGCCACCTACCAGCGTCTGGTCAACAAGATGTTCGCTAGCCTAATAGGAGAAAGTATAGAAGTTTATGTAGACGACATGCTCGTCAAGTCAGTGTACGCGTCCAATCATGTAAATGATCTTAATAAAATGTTCTCCATTTTACGCGATTACTCCTTGAAATTAAATCCAAACAAATGCACGTTCGGAGTCGGTTCTGGGAAATTTTTAGGCTACATAGTTAGCCAACGCGGCATTGACGCCAATCCTGAAAAAATCGAGGCGATACAAAATCTCAGCCCCCCGACCTCGATTAAGGGAGTTCAGAGCCTGACTGAGAAGTTAGCGGCATTAAGTCGATTTATCTCCAAGTCAACGGACAAATGCAAACCGTTTTTCGAAGCTATAAAGAAAAATCACAAATTCACGTGGACGCCGGAATGTCAACAGGCTTTGGAAGCAGTCAAGGACGCCATGAGCCGGCCACCCACCATGCAGAAACTGCGTCCAGGAGAAGTGTTGTATCTCTACCTGGGCGTGTCCCCGGTGGCCGTGAGCGCCATCTTGATCCGAGAAGCCGAGTCGCAACAACACCTCGTGTACTACATCAGCAAAGCCCTCCACGATGCCGAATTGAGATACGGACCTATGGAAAAGTTGACCTACGCGTTAGTGACGGCTGCCCAGAAATTGAGATCTTATTTTCTCGATTATACTGTGATTGTTTTTACTTCCTTCCCTTTAAAGCAAATCCTACATCGGCCTGACACTTCAGGCCGGATGGTTAAATGGGCGGTCGAGCTCGGCCAGTATGACATCCATTTCTAGCCCTGGACAGCAATAAAGGGGCAAGTACTGTCGAACTTCATTGCCGAGTTTACACCGGGGGTCGAGGAGAGGAAGGACGGCGAGCCTTGGGTGATGTACGTCGACGGCTCTTCCACCGCCGGAAGAGCGGGCAGAGGAGTCGTCCTCATGGACCCCCTGAAGAAACTGTTCTGTCACTCAATTCAGTACCTCTTCCCGGCGACAAACAATGAAGCCGAATATGAATCATTGATGTCCGGCCTGGCCCTGGCAAAAGTGATGAGCATAACCGACTTAATCATCTACTCGGACTCAATGTTGGTGGTTAAGCAGATACTCGGCGAGTACGAGGTAAAAGAGCCTCGACTCGTCCCCTACCTGAGTCTTGCCAAAAAAAGGCTTGAAAATTTTCGAGCTTGCATGGAACACGTCCCCAAGACAGACAACGTGCAGGCCGACGCTCTAGCCAAGCTCGCTTCGAGCGCCGGGATGGAGAGCGTCGACTACGTGCAAGTCGGGCACAAAGAACACCCTTCAGTGGCCACCGGCGTAGTGTTGAGCGTCGGGTCGGCCTCGAGCGATGTGGGTCTGTCTTGGATGAACCGATCATGTCGTACCTCGAACACGACAACCTGCCGACCGACCCAAAAGAGGCCCGACAGTTGCGTTCCTAGGCAGCTCGCTTTACGATCATAGCCGGCGAACTATTCAAACGAGGATTCTTAGGGGCCCCTGTTGAAATGCGTGGACAGGGAGAAGACCGAGTATATCCTGAAAGAGGTCCGCGAAGGGGTATGCGGAAACCACTGCGGAGGATACGCACTCGCTCAAAGGATACTAAGACAGGGATACTACTGTCCGACCTTGAAGAAGGACACCCTCGAAATGGTCAAGAAGTGCGCCAAATGTCAGGTCTTCGCTCCAAACATCATTCAACCCTCGCAGCCCCTCAAATCGGTATTTAGCCCATGGCCATTCGCCAAATGGGGGATCGATCTGATCGGACCCTTGCCAACGGGCAAGGGAGGAGTGAAGTACGCCATCGTGGCCGTAGACTATTTTACTAAATGGTCGGAAGCCGAACCCCTCGCCACGATAACTGAACAAAAAGTGATAGACTTCATTTGGAAGTCAATTATCTGTCGGTTCGGGGTGCCGAATTCTGTCATCACCGACAACGGAAAACAGTTCGAAGGGAAGAAGCTTGAAGCATTTTGCGAAGAGCACTGCGTGAAACACTTCTTCTCCACCCCATACCACCCTCAATCGAACGGTCAGGTCGAAGCCATAAACAAAATCATTAAGCAAGGGCTGAAAGTCCGACTAGAATCCGCGAAGGGAGCTTGGCCGGACGAGTTGTCGGGAGTGCTTTGGTCATACCATACCACTCTCAGATCATCTACCGGTGAGAAGTCGTTCTCTCTAGCATACGGGTCCGAGGCAATGGTTCCGGTTGAGCTCGGTGCACCAACATACCGCGTAGCGAATTTCGAAGAAACAACAAACGAAGAGTCGCTGAGGACCAATCTCGAGCTCTAGGACGAGTTACGGTCTCAAGCCGAACTCAGGAATGCCACCTACAAGAGGCAGAGCGAAAGATACGTCAACTCTGACCTCAAGGTACGATCCCATCAAGTCGGCGACCTAGTGTTAAAAAGAGTGATCGGACCAGATCCTGGACCCTTGAAGCCGAAATGGGAGGGCCCTTACAAGGTCAGCAAGGTCCTCCCCAATGGGGCGTACTGACTAGAATATCCCGACGGCACTCCTCACCAATACCCGTGGAATTCGGCATTTTTAAAAAAAAAAAATTATCAATAAACCCTACAGTCCATGATGTATGAAAATTGTAGACTTTCATTGTTAAATCAAGCTGAGTTTTGAGCTAACTAGTTTTATAATTTTACCGTACAACCTAAAAGACGCAACACTGCGCAAGCCGGTCCCAAAGTCAGGCCGGTTAGGCCACAGTACCGCCGGGCCCAATAGAAGGCCCGGAAAAGGTCAAAGTTGCCAAAAAGACGCAGTATACTGCGCAAACCGGCCCCAAAGTCGGGCCGGTTAGGCCACAGTACCGCCGGGCCCAATAGGAGGCCCGGAAAAGGTCAAAGTTGCCAAAAAGATGCAGCATACTACGCAAGCCGGCCCCAAAGTCGGGCCGGCTAGGCTACAATGTCGTCGGGCCCAACAGGAGGCCTGAAAAAGGTCAAAACTGCCAAGGAGACAACACGACGCATAAGTGGGCCCCAGAGTCAGGCAGATAAAGTTCGACGTCAATACCGATCGAACCCCGAAAGTGACTCGGCCAGATAAGGAATAAAATGGGCGAAAAGAAGAATAAACGCAACATTCAACAGAATCCCAAAGACCGCAAATTCGAACGCACAAACAGAAAAAAAAAAATTCACAAGTCATTAGTACATTTTTTCGCCCAAAACAATACAAAATAAGCCAACTCAGCACCCACAAAAAATGCTACAAAATAAGCAAAAGGCCACACGCGGCAACAGCGGCACGCAAGCCAAATAAAAATTAAGCTTCGTTCGTGTTTGAGGGGCCGGCTTGCTGGTCGGCTCCTTCTGAGGATTCGGGTTGGTAGGCTCTATAGCCGACCAGCTGCTCACCATCCTTCAGCATCCACCCTTCAGGACGGCGAGGGTCAAGATTCTCAAAGACAACCAAGACGTCGTCCCCCCATCCCTTCTGACGCCGGACAAACGCCGTCTCTTCCTCATCGACCTCGCAGACCATGCCCCTGTAACTCTCGGCCAGCTTATGCTTTGCAATTTTGGCCTCCATGATCGGCCGAAAGTCGTCAAGCGTGAGGAGGCCATGGTCGAGGCGCTGGAAGAGCCAGCAAAGATTATACGCGGCGCTGAAGTCCATGTCCGCAGAGATCTTGTCAAAAAACAGTTTCTGGACCTCGACATAGGAAAGGGACTGCGGGGGGGAGGGACGGGGTCGTTCCTCATCTCCTCGGCCGCAGTTTGAGCGTCGAGTTGAGCACGCAACTCGTTGACGCGCTCAGACAGCCGAGCAAGATCCGCAGCGCACCTCCCAGAAAGCTCGGATTTTTCCAGGGCAAACTTCTCCTCCAACGCCCGCTTCTCCTCAGCCTAGGCTTTCCTCTCGGCCTCCAACTCGGCCCGGGCACGAGTCGCTTCCTCGGCAGATGCGGTGGCGGCCTCCTCAGTGCTGACCACCTCGGCCTCAGCGATAGCGATTCGCGTTTCCAAATCATCCGCCTTGTTGGCCTTGTCCGTCAGGGCGCGGATCCGGGCCGGGCAGTCCTTATGCTCATCCCCCAATTTCGCCAAGTCGACCGAGGCCTGGTGAGCTTGCTCGGTTGCATGAACGAGCTCGACCAGGGCGCGTCCCACGAGCCCGGCGGAGTGCTAAATGAAGTTGGGGGTAGAAAGCTGGGAAACTGCAGCCTCCACGGAACCCGACCAGCACACGAGAGGAATGCGGGAGGCCATCATCACTTGGTTCGGGAGGCCGAACTCGTTAGGGACCTTGACCCCCCGCGCCGACCTGGCGTCCAAGAACCAGCCATCGGGAAAACCCGACATCTCTGCGGCATACCGAGCTCGTCGGACGGGATCAATCGGGACGTAGGAGCCCGACCCATCCTCCAGGTTCGACGCCGCCTTCCTGGGGGAGGATGACTCTTCGGCACGTGCCGCTTTCTTCTTTTTCGTCACGCCAGACAGAGCGGCGATGTCGACCTCGCCCGCCCTTTTCTTCCCGCGACCGTCCCGTGCTGTCCGCTCCAACGGCGGCATGGAACCCTGAGGACCACCATCGTCCTTGGAGTCGACTTCCTCAACGACAACCTCGTCCTCTCGCGTCGGGAATTGAGGACCGGGCGCCCGCTCCACTTCGGCCGCGGTCGGATCGACAGGGGCTGCGTCTCCTCGGCCACTTCCGAACTCACCGAGGCAGCCTTCTTGGCGCGCTCCATAGCCATTCTCATTCTGGCCGACATTTCTTGCGATCGAGTCCTAAGAGCACTGGGGTGTGCGCGTCGGTATGCGTTGGCTTCCTTCGCGGAGCAAAACCCACTCTCACGAAGTAGCAGGTAGTAGACTGCAAAAAGGAGACTGATTAAAAAAAAAAGAGAAAAACGAACAAAGTTAGTAACAAATGACGAGTAGTCACTCACCCGGCACAAAGGAGCTATGAAGGGTGGGACAGAGGCTGTGTTCTAATAGCACCTCCTGTTTCACAAGGCTTCTGTAGTGACGAGTCTCGGGAGGAAGTTCGAGTAGGGTTCTGAGTCTGTCGGCGAAGACGCTGCTGATGGGAGGATTCCAATTACGGACTGAAAACGTAAAACACCGACCTGTTAGCACAGAAAATAAACTTGAATTAGAACAAGAAGTAGGGACGGTCATCGAAACTTACGGGGGCCGGAGACAAAGTTCATTTTAGGATGCTGAGTAGCGCCCGTTGTACGCCAAGCGACACCAACCCAAAACCACTCCGGCAGATAGCCGTGGAGGGTTTCAGGGAGTTTATAGACCACCGAACTGTCAACGCTGGGAACTGTCATGCAATAGTAATTCCCAAAGGAGCCCAGTTTGAAGTTGAGAAGCGACTTCACCTCGGCACCAGTGGGACCTGCCCATCGTTAGCAACGGTGAAGGACGATTAGGCTGATCAGCCTAGCGAAAATGGTCGGTACAAGCTGGCTGATACCGACGTCGAGCTCACTTAAAATACTGCTCAACGCGTCCGGTAGCGGGAACCGAAGGCCGAGTAAGATGCTCGACCGATAAACACCGATGCAGTCGGGCGGTGGGCAGTGGATCCGCTCCCCGGCATAAGGCACAAATATGTGAACCCCGGGGCCAAAATGATGTTTGCTTCGGAGTTGGATGAGGTCAACGTCATCAATGACGGAAGGCATGCTCCAAGCCAGTTTCTCGCTAGGCACCGGCCAGATGCGTGGGGGCCGACGCTAACAGCCCGGGGGCACCGAGGTGACCGCCTCAACTGCGGCATCAGTGGCCGAGTCGCCGCGGCCCATAGGAACTCGTTCACGACCGCCCGTATCGCCCCGTAAGGTCTCCCGAACAAGGTCGGGGTCTATATCTGAGTCCGACGCGTCGAGGAAGCTGACATCCACGTCATCCTCGCCACCACCAATACCGAAGGTCGTCTCCGCCGACAGATGGCCCGACCTCACCGCCGTAAGGGGAACCACCAAAATCGGAGTCACCCCCGCAACGCCACCGTGAGAAGCGGCGGCACCGCTAGAAGACGCGGCGTTCGCAGCCGAAGAAGAAGCCATGAACGCAGAAAAAGAAAAAAGAAAGAAAGAACGAGCAAGAAGATATGAGAATCGGAGAATTACCTGGAGAAATTGCTCGGTCTCGTTCGAAAAGCGCCGCAGAGTTCTATTGCCGAGAAGCTCTTCGGGAGTTATGGCTTTCATCGGAGCAAGAGTGAATAGTCGAAAAGATAAAGAAGAAGAGGTATATATAGCCGAATCTCACCAATTAGGCATCGCCACGCGTCCCCAACGGCCAAAAAATTTGAAATCAAAAGGGGAGAAACGGGACAGTTCAAATCCAACGGATGGCCCCTCCGATCGCCGCCACCTGTCCTTCATGCATTCCGCAAATCGGCCGACGCGTGTGCATCTGCGTGCCATGCGCCCTAACACCCGCGTGTTAAAAGCCCAAACGTCACGCCAGGTCACGTCGCACGTCCATCAATCGAGGCGTCATTAAGGGACGCGCCTTTTGGGGGTCGCGTAATTCGAGAACAGATAGACCCTTGGGGATGGAACGACCTCGACCGAAACAGTTCCAACATCTCGTCCAAGCTCGGGGCCAATATGTTGATACCCAAAGTTGACTCTCAATTACCCACCTAATTAGGATGGGGTGGGTACAGACCAGCCGAGGACAGGAACCAACTCGGTCCCGAGTTGAATCATCGAAATAAAGAGTGGGTTCAGCGATAATCGAGTGGACGGGTACGAGCTAAGGTGCCGAGTAGGAATGACGTGGACTTCCATTAATGACCCCACAAAGGAGAGGGCCGAGTGGGGCCAAGCGTTGGCCGACGGATGGACCTGAGGTCGAGTAGGAAAGGGTTGCTGGTGAAGGCCGGTCAGCGAGTCGGTAGGAGGTGCGGGACGGAAGTACGCCGATGGGACGTTTCGTACAGGCTGGTTAATCCCAAGGGGAAAAAGTCTATGCCTAGACTTGACAGCATTTAATGCATCCCATGCTGGCATTTAATGCTGCAGGGCCATCATGGCCAAAATCCTGACTGCATTTAATGTCTGACATATCCTGTCATTCCTTCCCACTGTACAACGGGACGGTATGAACAGTGTCCCAACAGTGTTCAGTGGAGAGTAGTATAAATAGCTCATTTATGTCATCTTAGAAAAGGTAGTTGAATTCATTTTGAAGGCTGTAACTATATTTCTCACTCTAAAAAGGATAATATCCCCTTTGTAATCTCAACAAAAAGGCCGACCACAACTGTCGAAAGCCAAGTTTATTCTCGCGTTAATAAAGATTCTATCTTCCCCCGTTTTGTCTTCCATTAATTAAACTTCATCCGAAAACTGATTAACCGTTGATCGGAAATATCCATCAACAACGCTTTAAACAAATGAAGACAAATTTAAAGGGATGATTCCTACCGCGAGAGGAAACCGCAAATCTGAGCAAATTACTGTGAATAATTGAGCGACGAACAAATGAATTGGAGAAAACAAGAAATCGAGAAATCAAATCGCAAAGAAATTAAGGTAAATTGGTTTTGAATGGCGAAGCGCCACTTATACTTTACCCTAGAAATAACCGTTGGAAACAAAAAAGAGGGGCGCGTGGACTTCACTTATTCTTTCTGTGATTTAATGCGTCCCTTGGAACGTGCGCCTGTCATTAAAGGCTACGTGGCCTATAAAATTCAACCGTCATCCTGTCAGCAACCGTTGAACTAAATAAAAGAAGGTCGCCCCGCTTCAGCTCCAGGTTGCTTCCTCATGCCTCAAGTATTGAGACGTCGGATCATCATAGTAAGAAACCGACGTCTCTAAATTGAACAGAATGAAACTTTAATGACATTTCACAGCATCAATACTCGTTCTTTTCCAAACGCCTATTAATGTTAGGGGCCACCTTGTTGACATGATTTTCGGTAAACCAGATTACCAAGGGTTGTTAACGCAAAACTACGTAAACTCGTAGATCTCAAGTACTATCACGTCGGGAACAACGTAATAAAAACCGACGTCTTTCTTTGGCGAATAAACAGTAAAATAGCCACCTTTGTCACTCTAACCGAGGTCTTTCGTCAGTCAGAACATAGTCAACTGACGTCCACAAAGAGGTAATTACCGACATCCGAAGGCGGTGACAGCTCAGCCCTTCATCATGATTGTCGTCCAGGTGGCGAACAATCAATCTAGGTGGCAAACGACCGCCTTTGACTTCATCGCCGCATTAAATGCGTTTACACTTACCTCGTACGGTGGGCCACCGTCCTATAAATAACGGGTTGGACCATCAAAAAAAGGGATTTTTGACCATGATGAATATTGTAACGCAATGTTGAACAAACACTACAAATATTCACTAAATTCCGACGTCGCCCATACATGAAACCGACGTCTTTTCCGTTCACTATACGTTAAATTGCTTGTCGTTTAATTAATCACTTCAATATAATATCGTTGTTCATTCACACATGACAACACCGATGTAATGCAAAGAAGATCAAGGAAGAGAGATGAGGCAATATCTTACTTACCAGTTTAAACTACAAGACTTGGAAGGAATTCACAAAGAGAATGAAATTGCTTGAGTAGACTTCACGTTTTATTCTAGCATTCAATGGGGAATTCAAGTTTTTGTTCTTTGATTTTTAATCTTTTAATCAATAACAAAAAAATTAAAATGTGATCCAAAATATGATTGTTTCTATTCTCTCTATTTTGTAACTTAAATATAGATTAAAATTTTGAATATAAAAAATTTAAAAAAAAAGTTATCAACATTATTGAACATTATCGGTTGTATCCATTATTGAGCTACTATTTAGAGAATGTCATACACTATAAAATTAGTGATAAAAATATATAATTATATATTGTACATATAAAATAAAAAAATAAATTGTATATTAATTAAACTAGTTCGACCGTTTCAAATATTGATCTAACCAGTGAACCATTCAACCAGTAGCTTTACCGGTTCGACCACTGATCCTACCAATGAACTATTGAACAAGTAGATTCACCGATTTGATGACACATAGTTATCATTATATTGCTCGGCAAGAATGAGCAACCTAGGTTTGTCACTAACGGTGAGAAACTATAAGAGAACAAATTGTTGGTCGGTGTTATCGTCACCATAAGAAATGTACATAAAAATAGAAAATGATACAAGTACATAATAAATGTAAATAGAGATATACATAACACCCACATTAGGTGGGGTCCACTTATTTTTTTATTTTTGGTAAGTCTCACTCAATGTGCGTACTATGTACACCCCTATGACAATATTATGTACTTGTAGCATTACTCTAATTGTAAATAATTTGTAGCCGCGGAGATTGATTTTTTGTAAATATAAAATCAAAATAAGCTGATCAAACAAAAGCGATTACGAGTGCCAAAGCAAAGATCGGATCAAAGAATGAAGAAATCTAAACGAAAAGTATCATATCAAATTAAAGTAGAAGAATTTTCTCATGAATACAAAGAGAAGAAAACTGGAGAGAGTTTTTATCCATTGGTGCCAAAGAAAGGGGGGGGGGGTCGAAAACACCCTTAATGTTTGCTATAAGGGACATATGTGTCCATGAAGCTTCTTTTTTTTTCGAAATGATAGATGTAATATAGAAGAGCACAAAAGTGCAAAAAGAACAAATTACAAGACCCCAAAAGGGTAATTTAAGGCCCCAACAGGGTAATGAGACAGGGGCCAACGGCCCAAACCAAAAACACGCCTAAAAACAAACCGGAATAGAAAACTGAGAGGACACGCACATGGCGGCCTAAACAGCTCCACAAACGAAAATAAAGGAAAATGAAAAACAGAGCCACTGCACAATGTCTAGCCTGTAATCATCTCTGAAACAAAAACGAACAAACACACTGAGCAAATACAAGGACAACCTACAGAACAAACTAGAAAGCAAATAAACACGACCCTACCCCAGAGATAAACAAAACAAAGAAAGGATGCAGCCTCCCTCGACCGATGCAACTAGGTATCCGGCAGACAAACCGACTACAACGACAGCTCCAGAGCACAGAATCAATCGCCCACCACTGCATAAGGCCTAGCAAGACGGCAACCCATACTCCGGGACCAACCGAAGAGCTGGCCTGCACTCCATTCACGTGACTAGCAGACACGGCTCGGCTTCACCGAGTCAGCCCGCCTGAAATTTCATTCAATAGACCCTGCCCGAATCAGCTGAACACAACCAATCAATCGAGCTCTTACCGGAGCAGTACTCTGACCCCAACAGAACCATCGACCCCAAACAAGAATTCACATAACAGCTCGCCAAGAACAAACCGAGGGATTCTTCTGATTCAAGACAAAATTGAATATCGAGACTAAAGCAGCAATCTCAAGGGCGTACCTCCAGTTGATTCAACCTGGTGTCGAACAAGAGGAAGCCACAAGCAATCGCCACTTCGCCGGCGAAAAGGCGCAGTCTTGACCGGAGCAAGAAGGGCAAGCAGAGAGATTAAGCACCGTCCCAGCCAAAACCGATAACAGCTAACCCAGCCTCGTCCATGGCCCAGCACCGCTCCCCGACTATCTTCTACTAAACCTGGACTCCGGCGAATAATTGGAAGGGGAAGCCACTCCTTTGGCCGACGCGCGAACAGGTCACAGACGCAGCAAAAGAGCCGAAGGCCTGCACCGCCATGGACGAGCGACGGAGGCCGTCCACCGACAGACCTGGATGTCCGGCGAGGGAGTTTCTACCGGCGAATTTGACGAGATCGGATCTGCTAGGGTTGCGGGGCGATAATTTTTTGGGGGAGACGAAGAGTTTTATAAGTGTTTATTATGTTTTTTTTTTGTTATGATAATAGTTTATTTTTTCTTTAGGGGCAAATAAACTATTAAAATTTAGAAAATAATAATGTACACATTTTTCCTTAACATGGAAAAGAGCTCTGTTAACTCCACGTTAACCTATGAACAACAATACCATTTAATATGGTTAAAGCACCTGCTAATAATTTTTTGGACAATTCTAAATATGCAAAAATAATAATAATAATAATAATGATAATAATAATAATAATAATAATAATAATAATAATAATAATAATAATAATAATAATAATAATAATAATAATAATAATGAACGTGAATTATGAAATAACGCAAAAACAAAAAAAAAAAAAAACTTCTGGAATTATTTTGTCAAATGAAATTATTTTTTAGAAGAAAAAATAATTACCATCATAAAACTTATCTTACTTTAAGATTAAACTAAGCCTAATAAAATGGGATTGTTTGATTTCAATATATTTTTCTTTAACTCAAAAATATTCAATACATGCAAATTTAAACTACTGCATGTGGAACTTGTGCTTCCAAAATATTTCAAAATGCATGCAAATATAAGTTTCTATAGTGTTTCCAAAATATGTTAACATGATCAGACAAGAAAAAAAAAATTAAAATAAAATCTTATGGAGAGCATTATAAAATATAACATATATCAATAACAACGACATTCAATGGGATACTTTATATAGTAGTATTATGCTTTCCCTTTTGCCGTTGAACATATTTTCTTTCTTCCTTCGCAACTATGATTGTAAATGAATCGAACCAAAGTGAATATTAAGATATTTAATTCGGATTAGTTAAAATATTCGAGGATTCGAATTCGTATTTGTTGTGTAAACAAACTCATTTTTTATCCGTATTCGATTCATTTAAAATATTCGATTCGATTCAAAATTCGTTAAAATGTTATAATGAAAATAAAAATATTGTTAATGTTTTTCCTATCCAATTTGAGATATTTTTAGGACAAATTATTAAATTGGGATGTTTTTATTAATTTTTTGTCATAAATGTATTAGGAATATAACAATATATTATAAATAAAATTTATACTATGTATAATTTATGAAATTTATATAATTATCGTTAACGAATCGAATATTGCTAAATTACAAATTAGAATACGAATTCGTTTAACTTTCGAATATAAAACATTATTCGTATCCGAATTCAAATTAGAATATTTCGAGTTCGAATCACGAATATCGAATTGAATAAAAAAAACGATTTGTATACAAGCTTATTTGCAACTGTGTCAAGGTAATTGAAGGGCCTCCCGTCCATTGCAATCCACGTTGTTGTAAAAGGTAAGCCAACAACATGAGCCACATTGAGCCATCTCCATTGATCTTGAACTTTAGCAACAAGGGATGAGGCACTTTGTTTATTTCTCAATTCTTTCTCATTTGAAAAATATACTGAAATCAAAATATCACATTTTATTAGGCTCAGTTTAATAGTAACGTAAATTTTATGGTAGTAATTGTTTCTCCTTTTGACAAACAATCCTATATGACAAAACAATTCCATAAGTATTTTTCCTTTTTAGTTTTGTTCAGTTGCAACTAAAGGTAACTATGTAAAGCACGACTTCTACAGATGGAAAATAAAAAGGTATCTTATACCCAGTATACCTTCCAACTTGTTGGGTCTGAGGGGTCAGTTGTACGCAGACCTTACCTTGTAATTATACAAGGAGGTTGTTTCTGTAGCGACCCAAGGTGCATTACGTCGTTTGATATATATTTTTTTCTAGAAACTTCACTAATAGAAGAAGCACTATAATTTAATTGAGCTATTTTGATCTAGTCCATTATTAGCACTGATGGGTCTCCTCTCAGATCTGGAGTGAACTGATAGAAAACCGCCAAGATCTGGAATGAACCGATGGGAATGAGCTCAGATCTGACTCGATAGCCTCCAAACCGTTGTTGAACCACGAGAAAACCTGCAAGAACTCAACGCCGGAGCGGTTTTCGGCGTAGAGCCTCCGACGCTCAAATCAGTATGTGAAAGAGAGGAAGAGAGTTGCTTTGAGAGAGCAGCAGCAGTAATGGAGGAGAGTATGGAATGAATGGGAGTTAGGGTTTTGGGGTTACCTCAGCTCCTTTATATAGAAGCAAGACACTTACCTGAAGTTCCCAAAACGCCCTGGCCGACTTACCTGAAATGCCCAAAATACCCTGGTCGGTTCACATTCCGCTCCTCTCCTAGTCAGCATTTAGATTCCTTCTTATCCTTATTAGCTTCCTTCTTATCCTTGACAGCTTTCCTATGATATATCGAAGTGTATCGAATCGCAGGGGATCTATGAGCCTCGGGACTTCCCCAGTCGACTCGGGATGCCGACTCGAGTCGACGGGGTCGTCTTCAGTCATCGGAAGACCCTGATGCGCTTATCCGTCCTTCCGGGGAAATTGACTTATTCTAGTCGACACGCGGAAGTCGACCGAGAGACGCCTGACCCCTAACCCGAGATATTATAAGGAATCTGCAGAGAGAGTCGACCTTGGTTAAGTCGACTCGGTAATCTCTAAACCGTAGATAGTATAAACTGATATGCGATAGTATGGCTATATCATCTAGTCCCTCCCAAAAATTACTCGAAGCGATTCTGAGCTTAAGAGTAAATTTTGTCGATTGAATGTCTCGCTTGGATCTTTTCACATGTCCTGTTTGCTTGTTATTACTCTAAATCGTGCCCGCTTGTTATCTCGACTCGCAAGCGACTTGTCTACCCGACAAATTTCAAATTGCTTGGATAAGTCCGAATCTTTTTCAAATTTCAAAATTCGAAAAAAGGGTCTTGAAAGCTGATAAGACATTTTCTCTCTCCACCGCTTCATATTTCGTGCGCCATCTTGGCCGTTGGTTCTGCCTTTAATCTGAAGGCTAGGGTTTCTCTACCCCTTTATAAATATCATTCTCCTTCCATTGTCTGCACTTTTCGCACTCAGAGGTCCCGAACTTTCTGTTTTTTCGGCAAATAAAACTTTACAAGTTTTCCGGCGCCCGTTTCGTTCTCCGGCGTTCTTCTCAAGCTTTTCCAGGACTTCTCCGACAGTCACCATGTGTAAGTTTTCTTTTGCCTTTTGATTTCTTGCTATGTATGATTATCTTTTCTCCCTTTCTTCTTCCTCCCCTTTTTCTTGTTTTTCTGGGCGATATGTTCAGATTTTACATACTTACCAGACTCTGGGATTTTTTGGGTGAATTTCTAGTCATTTCTTTTTAGATCTTTAGTTGCAGATTTTCTATTTCTCCGAGTGTTTTCGCTCAGCGATCGATTCGATATCGATTCTTCTGCTTCTCTTCGATTGTTATTGATTTGATATTCCCTCCTCGAGTCGAATAGATTAAGGGTGGTTCACGCGTTCCCAGGGATTTTTTATTCCGTTGCACCTCTGTCGAGTCGATTTGCTCGCTTCTTTTATGGTGTTATTTCCCTTGGAGTCGAATTGCGGCTGCCATTATATTTTCCTATTGATCGTCGTTTTCTCTTTTTCTAGATTCCAGCTCCGCTCCTACTTCCGACCCCGTGTCTGGTTCCCTTGCTCATGAAATCGACAATTATCCGGAGTCTAATTCTGTTCAAATGACTCCTACTAGAACGAGTGCTTATCAAAATGTCGAGCCGGAGGGGTCTGTTAACTCTAGTGCCTCACCCTTCGGCATCGACCGGGACGTGTACAATCAGGCGTTACTATCGGGCACTCTATTTGAGGACCCTGAAGCCCTACGTGCTCCCGAATCTCCTCGACTTAGTTTAATCCCTCGAGGTATTTCCCTAAGGCCTTTATATATCCTTGCGTAGAACAATCCCTACGCATTCATCAATAATGGTTCCTTCAATTTAGCCTATGATTGTAGCATGTTCCATAGCGAAGTTAGCTGTTCCTAACCCCATTTCTTATGCTCCTGCAGCCGAAATCGATGGCTTCAGAGAGTACAGTGGGCTTCCCTCTGATTGGGGATTGGTCGCTTCTACAATGGATAACGACTTCCGTCATCCTCCCCGCGGTTGCTTTACCTTTTTCGTAGATCAGATAATGTCGGGACTGCGCTTCCCGATCCAACCTGAGCTGCTGTCGCTGAGTAATCTTTACGATATACCAATAAACCAATTTACCCCCAACTCCATACGAATAATGGTGGCCTTCATAGTCGTCACCCGTATAGTGCTAGGTAGTTTTGTACCCGATTTTTTCCTGTACTGTTACGGATATAGATTTAGCAAGGATGCCCATTGTTTGGGCCGACGTGTGGGCGTTACCTTTCTCGACGACCTATCTTCTAATATCACCGAATGGAAGAAAAAGTATTTCTTCATTCGTCCCACTCCCGGCTAATATCCCTTTTCATATGAGTGGGTTACCAGCAAGCCAGGGCAACGTAAGCGTCCTCGCTCTTTACAATTCGCGAGCATGCTGGAGGAACTGAATAAGCACACATGGAGTGCCCGTCGATTGACCAAGGATAGCTCCCTTCTCAATCATGTTGGTATTTGTATCGACAAGAGTATTCCTCGACTCAATGACCCTTGTAAGCTCCTCCATTTGTATCGGTTTTTGTTTCGGCTTACTATCGATCGTTCGGCCACGTATGCCTTTGTGTTTGTTTTTCTTGACATGTATATGTGGTTCGTATGCTTGTTTTCTTCGTATTGATTATCTATCTATGTCGACAGTGAAAGCTTTGGCTCGCTTTGAGAAGAAGAAGGCTGAGGTGGCCAAAAAACCAGCCACTCGCCCTATCCCTCCTCAGGGTTCTGAGGGAGGTTCAGGCTCTGCTACTCAAACTGCGGCAGTCAAGACAACTACCGCTAAGAAGTCTAAAGTGGTGCTCCCCTCGGCTTCTAAGCCGCTCCAACCGCCGGGTTCCAATTCTCGCAAGAGGCCCATGACGAGAGGGATGCTACTTTGGTGCCCGACTCCCAGAAGCGTCAAAAGGGAAAAGTACCGGTAACCGAGAAGGATGCGGGGCAGTCGTCCCCCGTGGAAGTGCATCCCGTAACCTTGCAACAGCCTTCTCGGCTTTACGACAACCCCGATCCCCTTCAAATTCTCAACTACCTCCAATCGATTCTCCCCGAGGACGACCAAGTCTGGACCGACGGCAACCCCTACCATCGGGCCCGTTACGCAGCTCGACTCATCCCTCGGGTAAGTTTGATTTTTGTGTTCTCTTCCTCCCCTTCTTTTCTTATTATTTGTCGACTTATCACTTCATCTGTTCGTTCTCTTTTCAGCTTCTCGCCGGTATTCTCCCTACTATGATCGAGGAGGCGACCTCTCCTGAAACCAATGTCAAGATCTTGGGGTAGAAGTACGCGGCCAAGTGTGATGAGCTCGCGGCCAAGGAAGAGGAGCTTGAGGCTGCCAACGTCGTCATCGCCAAGCTCCGCTCTGATAAGGACGCGGCTGTCCGAAAGGCCGAGAAGCTGAGGGTTGACTTGCTCAAGGCCACCGATGAGGCCGTGGTCGAGAAAGAGAATGGGCTTCAAGAAGGCCGTAGAACCTTCTTGAAGTCCCCACCCGGGGCAGTTTTCCTTGAACACTACCGCAAGGCTGTTGTTGAGGCTTTCTGTCGTTCTCCCGACTTCCTCGACGAGTTGGTTCCCACGGTGATCCAATACTTTGACTTCGCTTGCGATAAGTGGGAGCAAGCTGTGGCAAGTCCAGACTTTTCTGGGACAATCGACCGGGCGGCCATGAAACTCACCCTTCCCGACCCGATCGGCTACAAAGAAAAGGCTCTCTCTCCAGGTCATACATGGTGGACTGGCCTCGAGGCCAAAGCTATTCATGCAGCTGAGCTCTCTTCTCAGCTTGAAGTCCCCCCACTCCCCCTAGTCGGCCCGGTTGAGCTGGTAGAGCCTAGCGGGGCCAACTATGTAGAGGAGCCGTTCGATGAGGAGATTGAGGTCGAGCGGCCACTCGTGGAGTCAGCCGGGGAAAGGGAAGATGCTGAGACCGAGCCGGTTGGCGGTGAGGGTGAAGATGTCGCCGAAAAGTCGATTGTCGATTCTCAGCAAGCTTAGGCTCTATTTCTTTATTTTTAGCTGAAGTAGTATTCGCATTTGTTTCTTTTTTGTACTTTTTCTCTTTTTTTTTTTTCTTTTTTGGCCATCTCAACCTATTTTCCAATGTAAAGGTTGAGATGGTTTCGGATGTAGCCCATCTCTTTTTTTAATATAATGTTTATCGTTTCTGTTCGTTTGTCTCGTTACTTTTACATTTTGTCGATTCTTCGTGGCTACGCTTGTGATTTTCCTTTTAATTGCTTGGCTCTTTATTTTGTCTTACTATGCCTTCTCCCAACCCTTCTTTGCAAGCTGGTCGAAGTTGAGCAATGATTTCAACAGCTTCGTAGCTGTTGGACAAAGTTTTTCGAGTCGCCTTCTCCCAACCCTTCTTTGTGAGCTGGTCGAAGTCGAGCAATGATTTCGACAGCTTCGTAGCTGTTGAACAAAGTTTTTCGAGTCATCTTATCCCAACCCTTCTTTGTGAGCTGGTCGAAGTCGAGCAATGATTTCAACAGCTTCGTAGCTGTTTGACAAAGTTTTTCGAGTCGCTTCTCCCAACCCTTCTTTGCGAGCTGGTCAAAGTCGAGCAATGATTTCGACAGCTTCGTAGCTGTTGAACAAAGTTTTTCGAGTTGTCTTCTCCCAATCCTTCTTGCGAGCTGGTCAAAGTCGAGCAATGATTTCCACAGCTTCGTAGCTGTTGAACAAAGTTTTTCGAGTTGTCTTCTCCCACCCCTTCTTTGCGAGCTGGTCGAAGTCGAGCAATGATTTCGACAGCTTCGTAGCTGTTGAACAAAGTTTTTCGAGTCGTCTTCTCCCAATCCTTCTTGCGAGCTGGTCGAAGTCGAGCAATGATTTCGACAGCTTCGTAGCTGTTGAACAAAGTTTTTCGAGTCGTCTTCTCCCAACCCTTCTTTGCGAGCTGGTCGAAGTCGAGCCGTAGCTGTTGAACAAAGTTTTTCGAGTCGTCTTCTCCCAACCCTTCTTTGCGAGCTGGTCGAAGTCGAGCAATGATTTCTACAGCTTCATAGCTGTCGGAGTCGACCTCGTGGCCGTGTGTGATCACTTTTCTTTTTTTGTTTGATGGATTGAGCCGGCTATATAGTCGTTTTGAAAAATTTGATATATTCTGGTAATGGGGTCGATTGTCACTTCTTCTCGACTTTGGGATATCTGATTTTCTCTGGCTACTTATCATGCCTCGCTATTTGGGTCGAATTTTCTCCATTAATGACTATATTTTTAAGATAAGTCTTGACACTATCGCGTGCCCCATTAATCGCCTCCTCTTTTTTTTTTTAAAATTTCAAATTTCAACAACTCATATGACTGACGCGCGTCCCGTCAATCGCTGACTCCTCGCATTCTGTGCCTCATCTGGATCGTTGGTTCCTTATTCATCTAACGGCTAACTTTTACCCTCATCTCTTATAAATATGATTGAACTTTTTCTTTAAACACTTTTTCCCTTCTTCTGAAACTTCTTTGCAACACCGGCGACCTGGTAATCTGAGCTTTTCCGGCGACCTTTCCTGCTACCCCAGTGTTTTAATCAATCTTTCAGGTCATCATGACCAACATGGGTAAGTACTTATTCTCTCTACCATTCTATTCTTTATTCTTTTATTTTTCTGGGTTTTTGGGTTTTTCTGCACCTTTGTGTGTTCTTCATGTTCTTCGCGTTCTTCGAATTTTCTCTTGAAGATTTTGTGTTGAATCTTGTGTGCACATTCTCCATTTTAATTAGTTTTTAACGTGTGGCTGGGTTATAGCGTGTAACCACTTGTCGGCTTTTATCATGTCGATTCTTATCAACACCCGTTTTCTTCCTTTCTGTACTTCCCTCGAATTGGCCTCATGTCGTCTTGCTGTCATCTTTTCAACGAATCACACAATATTACTTTCTCTTTCCTTTGTATTTTCGTCGACTTAGGCGAGTCGATTGTGCTTTGTTTGATTTTGTTTCGTGATGCCTGATCTTCGCTTTTGATTCTTTTTCTTCTAGCTTTCAATTCCGGCTCTTCGCCTGACATACTCGACAAATTGATCGATAGGGGCCTCGACCAATCCGACTCAGGCTCAGTCGAGATAATAGGTTATAAGATGGTTAACGCTTCTCCTTCTTCATCGCGCACTTCTACACCGAAGGTCAACTGGGCTGAGTATGATCAGGCGATATTAGATGGTGGCCTAGTAGAGGTCTCGAGGAGTCTCCGGGGAGATTCTCCTCGCCTCGACTTGATTCCTCGAGGTATTCCCCTTAGGTTGTTAGATATTCGTGTATATAGTACCAGTCCTGTACCTATATCAATAATTACTCCTCTTGTCGACCTCGCGAGATTGTATCCATAGCCTGCCCTCTGGCCAAATTGGCCACTTTAAACCCTTTTTCTTACGCTTCTGCGGCTCAAGTCGAGAGCTTTAGGCAATTCAGTGGGCTTTCCTCCGATTGGGAGTTGGTTGCTCCGGACCCTGATAACGACTTCACCTGCCCCCGCAGGGCTGTCATACTTTTTTTGCCGACCAAGTCATTTTTGGCCTCCGCTTTCCTATCCAAGTCGAACTTTTGGAGATTAGTGATCTGTACATCATCCCGATAAATCAGTTTTCTCCAAATGCTCTTTGTATCATGATAGCCTTTATCATTGTTTCTCGTATAGTTCTCTGTTTTTTCTCGACCGAATTTTTTCATTACTGTTATAGTTATCGACTTCAAAAGGGGGCTCATTGTTTGATCCGCCGTTCCGGCGTTACCTTTCTTGACGACCTTTCCTCAAATATCTCGGAATGGAAGTCAAAATTCGTCTTCATCTGCCCTCCCGTCGGTGCTTATCCTTATGCAAATAATTGGATAAGCACGAAAGTTAAACAAAATAAACAGTCTCGATCCGAGAACTTCGAAAGACTCTTAGAGGAGTTGAATAAGCATACTTATAGTGCTCGCCGTATAATAAAAGATCGTAAGTTGGTCAATCATGCTCGAATTGTTCTGTGTGATGATATCTCTCGACTCGATGATCCCCGTAAGCTATCTGACGTTTCTCATAATGTCGGGTTTGATTTCTATTTCAACCTTGTTTGATTATTTGTTTTTATTTCAGTCAAAGCACTCAAGCGCTTCGAGGTGAAAAAGAAACAACCGACTCGTCAGTTGGCAGGCTGGTCCGCTCCTCCCCCACTTGGTGGATCCGGGTTGAAGTCGGCTGCTGCCGCAAAGCGATCTAGACCCTCGGGGCCTGGTAGCCGTAAGAGGCCTCAAGACGACCGGGCTCCTTCTCTGCTTCCCGACGACCTTAAGCGTCGTAAGGTCGACAAGGGCAAGGATAAATTCATTGAAAGGAATGCCGCTCCTGCCGTCACTTACAAGGATGAGCTGGTTAAGATGCCATCTCAGCTCTGGAATCATCCAGAGCCGCATAAGGTGGCCAAATACCTGCACTCTTTGCTCCCCGAGACCGACAAGGCCCATGTCGAGGGGAACGATTATGAGCGTTCCTGTTACGCTACCCAGTGCCTTACTCGGGTATGTGCCTCTTACTCGAGTTTGGGGCTTATGTTCATATATTCTTTCATTATGTTCTTATATATATTTTTTTTTTTTTTGTAGTTCTTAGCAGCCATTCTTCCCGGCCTCGAAGCGGGTACCAAGGCCCCTAACTTCTCCACTAAGGCCCTCGAGGACAGATGCGAGGCGTAACTTAGAGAAATTGCCAAGCTCAAGGCGGACTTGGAGGGGTCTAAGGCTTTGGTTGATAAGCTAAGGGCCGACAAGGCTGTGGCCCAGCACGACAACGAGAAGCTCCAAGCCGACCTCGAAAAAGCTCGAGAGGAAGTAGTGTTCGAGAGGGATATCGGCACCGTGCAGGGCCGGAGGTCGTTTCTAAGGTCCGCCGTGGGCTTTGCCTTTGTCGAGGCCTACCGCAAGGAAGTCGTCAAGGCTTTCGATCTGCAACTCGCCTGAGTTTCTCGATAGACTTTGTCCCGCCGCTGTCCAGTATTTCGACCATACTTTCGATGCGTGGGAAGAGGTGGTGGAGGGGTCTGAGTTTGCGGGAAAACTCGACTGCGAGGCGATGCGGCGTGCGCTTCCCGACCCCGATGGCTATGAGGGTGACACATCCCTTCCGGAGGATTACCCTTGGTGGTTCGGCCTCGAGGCCAAGGCCATTCAGGTTGCCAAGCTCTCTTATCAGCTGGAGGCCCCTCCTACTCCCTCAACTGATCCAACTGGATTACCTTAGTCGCGTGGGAATAATCTTGACGGGGAGGTCCAGGAGATTGATATCTAGGGTTGTTTGGAGGCTGTCGCCCCCCTTTCTTTTTTTTATCTTTCAGAGCTTCGCTTTTGACTTTTCTTATTGTCGCTCTTGACCAGTTTTTCAAAATGTAAAGGTCGAGACGATTCTCTTGTAATGATTTCATTATGAATAATATCATTTTCCCCATATCTCGTCATTTTTCTTTTGTTCCTGCATTACCGTAAATGCTTAATAATTAGGGTGGGTCTTCTTCGATTTCGATATCTTGAGTGTATATATTTTTTTTCGTTGTCTAAATCAACTTTGTAGTTTTTTTTTAGATTGATTTCGTAGCCGTAGGCTTCGCAGTCGTAGGCTTCATAGCCTTGTCGAGATTCTTCTTGAGTTACAACTTCTTAATTGTTCAAAACTGACATTGTAGTCGTAGGCTTCATAGCCTTGTCGAGATTCTACTCGAGTCACAACTTCTTAGTTGTTCAGAATCGACTTCGTAGTCGTAAGATTCATAGCCTTGTTAAGATTCTACTCGAGTTGCAACTTCGTAGTTGTTCAACAATCGACTTCGTAGTCGTAGGCTTCATAGCCTTGTCGAGATTCTACTCGAGTTACAACTTCTTAGTTGTTCAGAATCGACTTCGTAGTCGTAAGCTTCATATCCTTGTCGAGATTCTACTCGAGTTGCAACTTCGTAGTTGTTCAACAATCGACTTCGTAGTCGTAGGCTTCATAGCCTTGTCGAGATTCTACTCGAGTTACAACTTAGTTTATTTAAGTTCACTACTGTAATATGTTAAACTGTTTTTGCGATTCTTAACAAAGTTCGATTCTTCGGGTAAGCATGATAGAGTCGACATAATGAAATATAAAGGACAACTGAAACATAAATTCGAAGTTTATTTCATTACTGAATTTTATTTGAGCGTTGTTCAGTACAAAAAAGTGCAAGACATAAATTCGAAACGTAAATTCGACCATTAAGCGTAAAAGCGCTTGAGATGGGTCACATGCCATGATCGAGGCAACTGTCGACCTTCTCCATCTTCGAGCTCGTATGCTCCTCTTTCGAGAACCTTTACTACTATGAAAGGGCCCTCCCAATTAGCTTCAAGCTTTCCGACGTGCTTTAGGGCGTCTGCTCACTTGAGGACGAGATCACCGACTTGGAAACTTCGGGTCTGAACTTTCTTGTCAAAAGTTGCGCGCATCTTTTGCTTGTACTCCACAGATCGCACCCATGCTTCCTCACGCCCTTCCTCAATTAAGTCGAGATCTTCTTTGGCTATTTTCTCGTTTTTTGCTTGCTCGAAGTATGTTGACCTGTGCGATCTTAGTGTGATTTCTACGGGCAAGAGGGCATCCATCCCATATACCATACTGAATGGTGATTGTCCTGTCGAACTTCTCGGCGTAGTCCGGTACGCCCATAGAACAGTGGTTAGCTCGTCAATCCAGGCTCCCGACACTTTCTCCAATTGCTTCTTCAGCCCCTGCAAGATGGTTCTATTCGTAACCTCGACTTGCCCATTGGCTTGAGGGTGAGCGACCGAAGCGAATCTCTGTTTGATCCCCATATCAAGGCACCATGCCTGGATTCGCTTGCCCTGAAACTGAGTCCCATTGTCTGAAATTATTATCTTCGGGATTCCGAATCGATAGCAGATGTTGTTAAATAAGAACTGGATCATTTTTTCCTTGGTAATTTTTGCTAGCGGTTCTGCTTCGACCTATTTGCTAAAGTAGTCGACCGTGACTACCAGGAATTTTCTTTGTCCGGTCACCATTGGCAAAGGTCCCACCAAGTCGATTCCCCATTGAGAAAATGGGATCGGACAGTTGATTGTTGTCATGGTCTCAGCGGGGATATGAGGGATCGGGCCATGACGCTGGCATCTCTCGCATCCTTTTACCAACTGTTCGACCATTTTCCTAATTTTTTGCCAATAATAGCCAGCCCGCAGAATTTTTCCAGCTAAAGCCCGAGACCCGATGTGGGCCCACAACATCCTTCGTGGACTTCCCTCAAGACATAATTTCCTTCATCTTCGAAAATGCATCTTAGATGGGGTCCGACATACGACCTCTTGTATAGCACCCCTTTAATTTCAAAATATTTACTCAAGTATCGAGCGGCTTTTTTGGCTTTCTGCTTATCTCCGGTAGGCACTTGTTTTTGCAAAAGCTCGCGAATCGACTTCCTTCAATCGCTCTTCTACTCGACCTCCATCGTTTCTCCCAGGACACTCCTTTCCAAATTCATGGTGGTAATGTGGTTTCCCATCTTTTCCTCGTTTGAACTGGCTATTTTGGCAAGCCAGTCGGCTCGTTTGTTCTCCTCTCGAGGGACTTGGGTTAGCTCAAATTTTTCCAAGCCTTGCACCAGGCTTTGAACTTCCTCCACATACTACTGCATTCTGCCTTCTTTTATTTCACAGTTCCCCATTACTTGACCAACGACAAGTTGTGAATCGGAGTGTGCGGCGATTTCTGTTGCTCCACCACCAATTGCAAGTTGAATTCTTTAATCAATGCCTCGTATTCTGCTTCGTTATTTGAGGCTTTGAAAATCATTCTAATGGAGAAATCGAGTTGCTCGCCTTCGGGGGTTATAAGTACAATTCCTAAGCCAGACCCCTTGGCCGCCGAGGATCCATCGACATGCATTATCCATTTCTTCTCTTCTCCCTTAGTTCCTTCTTGGATAAAGTCAGCTAAGGCTTGGGCTTTTATGGCTCGTCTTGGTTCGTATTTTATGGAGTATTCACTTAACTCGAACGCCCATTTCACGAGTCAACCTGACACCGCAGGTCGACCCAGAGTTTCTCCAAGTTGGAAGTTTGTCCTCATTACTATTACGTGATTAAGAAAATAAGGCCTCAATTTTCTAGATGTTATTACCAATGTCAGGGCAGCCTTCTCGACTTCGGGGTACCTCATCTCCGCACCTTAAAGTACCCGACTGGTATAATAAATCGGCTGTTGGGCTCTTCCTGTCTCCCTCAGTAATACTGAGCTTAAGGAGAATATCCCTACTGAAACGTAAAGCACCAATTCGTCGCCTGGTTCTGGTTTTGTTAACAGCGGCAATTCGCTCAGAAACTCTTTCAGTTTTTCGAACGCTAATTGTGCCTCGTCACTCCATTGAAAGGCCGCCTTTTTAAGCAACTTGAAAATTGGAAAACTTTTCTCCGCCGCTTGAGCAATGAACCTGCTCAGGCCAGCGATTTGGCCCATCAAGACTTGTACTTCTCTGATATTTCTGGGTGCGGCCATGTCGAGTATAGCCTTCACTTTGTCTTTATTTACTTCGATGCCTCTTTCAGTCACGACATAACCTAAAAACCGCCCCGCCTTCACCCCGAAAGCGCAGTTACTCGGGTTCAGCTTCATCCCAAATGTTCTCAATGTCTTAAATGTTTCCCTTAAATCTCCTATGTGTGAGATCGAGGACTTGCTCTTCACCAGGATATCGTCCACGTATACCTCCATATTTCGCCCGATTTGTGATTTAAACATTCTATCTATTAACCTCTGGTACGTTGCCCCCACGTTTTTAAGCCCCAAAGGGCATGACGACATAACAATATGTCCCCTTCCTTGTCACGAAACTAACTTTGCTTTGATCCTCGGGGGCCAGCGGAATCTGATGATACCCTTGGGACGCGTCCATCATACTTAGCAATTGACAGCCAGCCGTGGAGTCGACTAGCTGGTCGATTCTTGGCAAGGGGTAGTGATCTATTGGGCATGCTAAGTTCAAATCGCGAAAATCAATGCACATACGCCATTTATTCAACGCTTTTCTCACCATCACAGTGTTCGATATCCATTCAGGGAATTGAATTTCTTTGATATGTCTGGCTTTCAGTAACTTGTCTACCTCGACCTCGATTGCTTTATCAATTTCTACTCCATGATGCCGAAGTCGTTGCTTTACAGGCTTTTTTAGGGGGTCGACGTTAAGTTTGTGTTCCACGACATCAGGGTCGATTCCCGTTAATTCTTCAGGGAAAAAGGCAAATACGTCTCTGAATTCTTTCAACAATCCCACCAACTGTTTATGCAATTCATCCTCCAACTCTCTCCCGACTTTGGTGGTCTGCTCCTCTCTTTCCCCGATTTGAATTTCCATCAATTCTCCATGCGGCTCAAGGTCACTTTCCCTTGGTCTCTTTTCACTCGACATTGGCTTTTTTCCTTCCTTTACTTCCGCTCGTTGGTTTGTTTTCACTGCTATCTGGTAACAAGTTCTCGATAGCTTCTGGTCTCCTCGGGCCTCTCCTACTCTATCCCTAATGGGAAATTTTAGCTTCATGTGATAGGTCGACACCACTGCTTGGAATGTGTTGAGCGCTGGCCTTCCCAGAATCACATTATAAGCCGACTCAACTTCGACTACAACGAATCTCACCATCTTTACCTTCCTTAAGTCACCTTCCCCCAGGACGACAGCAAGCGTGGTTTCCCCTAGGGGTGCGACTTCCGAGTCGTTAAACCCAAAAAGTGAGGTGTGTAGGGGCGTAAGCTCGATGTCGAGTTCCATCCGTTTGAGACAGTCGTAAAAGATCACATTTACTGAACTTCCTGTGTCGACAAAGATCCTCTGTACTTCATAGCCTGATATTTGAGCAGTGATCATCAAAGCATCATTGTGAGGTCTCTCGGCCTCTCCCACATCTGCCGGCCCGAAATTCATCACGGGACCGTTCTCCTCGACCTGCTGCACTTCAGCTTTTCCGTGGCGGCCCCGAGCATAGGCCTTTCTGGCTCGATTTGAGTCTCCGTCAGTCGGCCCTCCGAATATCATATGAATTATTCATCTTTTCTGAGGAAGCTCCTCCTTGTCGGGTGTTCTCGCCCTCTTGCGGGGGCTCTTACTTCTTTCCCTTCGCCGACTAGTCCTCTCTCGATCCTTATAAATGAACTCCTTCAAATGGCCGGCCTTGATTAGTCTTTCGATCTCATCCTTGAGGTGTCTACAGTCGTCAGTGTTGTGCCCATAATCCTTGTGGAACCGACAATACAGATTGCTTTTGGGCTTTGTCGGTCCATCCTTCCTCGTCCGAGGCCATCTGACGACATTTTCGCGGATCTCTTTCTCTATTACCTACAATATCCTTGCGTTCGAGGCCATTAGGGGGGTATATTGAGTCGTCCTCCACCCCTTTGATCGCCCCTCCCTTCCTAACTTCGGGGATCCCTTCCTTGCCACCGCCGTGCTTGGTTTTTTATCCTTCTTTTCGTCCCGGGATTCAGTCTTTGCTTTGGCTGCTTGCAGAAAGTTCGGCTTCGGCTTCCTCGACATTCATGTATTTGACATATCTTCCTAAAACCTCATCAAACGTCCTCCCGGGTCATTTTGCTAAGGAGTTCCTGCACAATCCTGGGAGGAGTCCTCTAGTGAGTCCACCCAACTTGATTTCCTCAGTGGCCGAGGGGACGTCGACGAGCGCCCGCGTGTATCTCGCCACGTAATCCCTCAAAGATTCTCCTTCCTTCTGTTGCATGCCTATCAGAGTAAGGTAAGATTTCTCTTGGGCCTTCACACTTGCAAATTGGTTTAGAAAACTCGAGCTAAATCCGTCAAAGTCCCTGACGGCTCCCGGGGGCAATTGATGAAACCAGTCTTGCGCACGTCCCCGCAGAGTCGTCAGGAACGTTCGACATTGAACAGGGTCATTGTAGCGGTGCAGTACTGCCATGTTTTCAAAACTCCTATGATGTCGGGAGGGATCAGTCGACCCATCGTACCAGATGTTAAGCTCTCTGAACCCCTAAGGCAAGTCGGCGTCTAGAATATGTTGCGAAAGGGGGTGTCCTCTCGAGCTCCCCATTTTTCTCCCCTAGACTCGAGCCTGCAGATCTCGCACCTGAGCTAGCAACTGCTCGAGAGTGTCGTTCCTTGCTTGTGGATTGACAGTTCTGACAGAAGACTCCTCTTCGTCCGCCCTTCTATTCTGTCTTTCGTGGGATTGGGCTTGCTGCTCATGCTCCGGGGGAGGCTATTCGATTTGAGGTTGCTCGACCCTTGGCCGGTCGATTCTGGGCTGGTCGACTTGCGTCTGTTTGAGTTGGGCTGCTACTGCCTCTGCGATCATACTCTGCATCTCGCTTCTCGTCATGGTTAGCGTTTGCTCCTCCACTTGGTGTGGCGGCCTTGTTTCCTGCTCAAGTCGCCCAGGCTGTCTCCCCAATCTCAGAGATATTTCGGTCGATGCATGACCATCAACTTCTCCGCTCGTGTCCTTCACGTGACTGGCCTCCCCTTGAGTGAGCACTGGGACCTTGACTCCAGGTGGAGTGATAGGTGTCTCCTCCCCTATACGCGCTCCTGACGGCGCATGTGCTCCGAACGGTGGGAAACCAAGCACTTGGAGAGGTGGCCTAGGGTTGGGAATCGGCGGAGGTCGCTTGTCAGTCCACGTTGCCCTGAAATCCTCATTCAAATTCTTCTGCAGTCCTTCCTTCTCAGTCATCAGAGACAGATCAAAGCTAGGTGTAAAGCTCTTAATTCCTTCAAGAACTCCCCACAGACGGCGCCAAAATGATGGGTCTCCTCTCAGATCTGGAGTGAACCGATGGAAAACAGCCCAGATCTGAAATGAACCGATGAGAATGAGCTCAGATCTGACTCGATAGCCTCCAAACCGTTGTTGAACCACGAGAAAACCTGCAAGAACTCAACGCCGGAGGGGTTTCCGGCGTAGAACCTCCGACGCTCAAGTCAGTATGTGAAAGAGAGGAAGAGAGCTGCTCTGAGAGAGCAGCAGCAGTAATGGAGGAGAGTATGGAATGAATAGGAGTTAGGGTTTTGGGGTTAACTCAGCTCCTTTATATAGAAGCAAGACACTTACCTGAAGTTCCCAAAACGTCCTGGCCGACTTACCTGAAATGCCCAAAATACCCTGGTCGGTTCACATTCCGCTCCTCTCCTAGTCAGCATTTAGATTCCTTCTTATCCTTATTAGCTTCCTTCTTATCCTTGACAGCTTTCCTATGATATAACGAAGTGTATCGAATCGCAGGGGATCTATGAGCCTCGGGACTTCCCCAGTCGACTCGGGATGCCGACTCGAGTCGACGGGGTCGTCTTCAGTCATCGGTAGACCCTGATGCGCTTATCCGTCCTTCCAGGGAAATCGACTTATTCTAGTCTACACGCGGAAGTCGACCGAGAGACGCCTGGACCCCTGACCCGAGATATTATAAGGAATTTGCGGAGAGAGTCGACTTTGGTTAAGTCGACTCGGTAATCTCTGAACCGTAGATAGTATAAACCGATATGCGATAGTATGGCTATATCAAGCACTATGCCAGGAGAATTGTCAACAATGACTTCTAACTCCATTTGCAATGGACAAAATAAGCATATTTACTAATAAGCATAGATAGAGAAAATAAAATAATAGCCAAAAAAAATCTCATTTGTTATAAACCTGAACGAAAACAGCCAAAGGCATGGCCATTTTACCAAATTCTGCATACATATATCCTGCTAATTTCTGGCAATTTTGTTCTTTACTTGTATACAACTGTAGTTCCTTTTTTTTTTTTTCCTTCTACATAAACTATAAACCAAAAGCAGTTTTTTCCTTAACTAGGAATGAAATGTAGTCCTTTTAGGTAACAACAGCCTTTAAACCTCAAAAAAAAAAAAAAGAAAAAAAGGTTCCTCCTGAATGAAACCAGAGCCTGGAGCCCTTCCGTTTTGCCTGCTGAGAGAGCACGCCCACATACGGAAAAGCAGAAAAAACACCAAGACCAAGTTAGTTGCATCCTTGGTGAGGTACATTTGTCGAACAAATAAATTCAAACACAATTTGCAAAAGATGAAACACTTGTGTGTGTGTGTGTGTGTATGTGTGTGTGTGTGTGTGTGTGAGAATTAAGTCAACTTTCCTTGGCTCTTAAAAAGACATGGACAAATAAATACCTTCAAAAAATCCCACGCTTGCTCAAAACTAACACCCGCCAGCATCATTCTCAGTCGCCCCCCTCTCCACTGCTCAGCCCCTCACCGCCATCCTTTGGCATCCGCTCCAGAAGCTCCATCGGCAGAGCCGCCGGGTCGAGCTCCACACACCCTTCCAGAGCCTCCCCTCTTGCCAGCTGATGATGTGGCACCTGATGTGAAAACCGCAACATCTCCTCCCTCGTTATCCGCTCTCCATCCCCACTCGGCCGAAACACCGTCCTGTACCCAGCCACCTTCACTAGCCTGCTCACAGTCACACCACTCTCCCCCACCTCCACCACCGACACCACATCGTACTTGTGGACCACTTCCTCGGGAGTCTCCGGGCCCCACTCGGGCGACCAGTTCCTGTACAAAGCCCACGCATCCCCCTTTTCCGGGAATATCACAACAGCCCCACGCGGGCCCCTCGTCCAGCACCTCACTCTATGAGAGAAGGCATTGACGAACCTACACACCTCGTACTTCCCCACCCGGAACTCCCCGCACGTCTTGGAAAACCCCGACCCGACCCAGTCGAGGGGCCCGAACTCGGAGGTCGTCTTCGAGTTGAGCCAGCTCATCTTCAGCTCGAAGGGGCTCCTCGACACCACCCGGTGGACCATCGCGTACAGACGGGGCATCCCGTCCTCATCGTCGTACGTGGCCCACACTTCGTTTCCCGCGAACGACCGCTCGGACCTGTCCCGGTCAAAGTTGTAGAAGTCGGGGTCCGGGACATTCATAGTTGCCCCCGAGTATTTCTCGTCCATGCTGTCATCCCCCAACTTCGTCCTTTTGCTCGGTCCCTTGTGGTTGCTTCTCTCCATTTTCTTTTTCTTTCCGGCCGCGGTACCCACCGGACTTCTTTTCTTCTTGACTAGTTGCACGAGCAGCCCCTGGCCGCATGACTTGCGTAGCTTCAGCGTTCTGGCACGAGACACGGGTGTTTCGTTTGGACTCCCAAGGTCGGCATTTTGGTCCAGAGTTTGGCCATCCATAGGAACATTCTGGTCGGTTTGCCCAGTTCCCAAGTTTTGACCATTCGAAACGGCATGGTTTCTTAGGCTGGGACCATTCTGCACGGGCCGTGCAGCAGTTAGGTACGTAAAGAGATCCGGGTCCGTCAGTTCTGGTCCCCATTTTTTATGGTCCGAAGCAAAATTCTTTCCCTTGTTGCGACAATCCGATGTGGGAGGTGGTGGGGCTGCCTGGGACACGGACACGTTCGGGCCCGCTTCCGAGTTCAAAGTGTTGAAAGCATTATTCTGTCCCATATCAGTATCAGACAGTGGAGTAGGGGAATTGTTCACTTCAGATTTAACAGATGGTGGAGGGTTGTTGCCAGCGTTCGAGCAGGGCTGCCCTCGTCTGACTGGACGAGGTATCACTGTGGCTAAAAATGGCTTCTTGCACTCAATGCATAAGAGGGTTTTATCACGGTAAATCACGTCATACTCATACTGTATTTTACAGACACTGCAGATGGTCCAAAAGGTCTGGACTTTTGGACTGGACGAAGAAGAGGATGGCTTGGAAGGTGCCACCTTTGCATTTGACCTCTTATTTGGCGGTGTTGGAGCCGATGCTTTAGGAGCTGGAGGTTTTCTGTTCAGAAATTTTGCAAATGGGCTTTCCATGGAGGGTTCGGGCGAAAAGCTGTTTTGGGTTGGTGGCCTGCCATGGGCTGATGCACTGCCGGTTTGGGCAAACTCGCCGCCATTATGAGCCGATGAACCACCAGTTTGGGCAGACCAGCTGTGATAATGTGGCCACGGGCCACCAGCATGGGCCGATGAACCACCAGTTTGGGCAGACCAGCTGTCATATTGTGGCCACGGGCCACCAGCATGGGCTGGATATGTGGAAGGCCCTCGGCCACTAGCATGTAATACTGATGGGCCACCGGCATGCATAGGAGCCTGCATAGTATAACTCTTGAAGAAGTCATAGGCCAACCTCTTGGTCTTATCAGAGAGCACAGTCCATCCCTCGTTAATGAGCTTGAATGCGTCCTCTGCACCGGCCGAGCGGTTCTTATCTGGGTGCAAGATGAGGGCCAATTTCCGGTATTTTTTCTTGATTGTATCGTCATCAGCCGTGGGGTCCACACCGAGCACCCCATACCAATCGATGTGCCCGTTTATCTTCCTCTCGGCAGACATGTACACATCAAGGATCGTTACCATCTGCAAAATGCCGTCGAGCCCAGGATACAATGTTTGGGCTTTGAGAGCGAATTGTTTTGAGCCTGTGTAGTCCTTCTGCTCCAACATGGCCTCGGCTATAGATTTTGCTCGTACTGCTTCATCCTTATTGCACTCCATAGTTCCCAAATCAAGCACCTTATTTGAATGAAAACGGAATGTAGAATTAATTACGCAATAACTGGAAAAATCATGTGATGGGAAGCATGTCGAAATAAATATAAAACGTTCTATAAGTAACTATTTCAATAAACTGATTAGCGAAAAGAGAACTATGTTACAGAAGATGACGTAAACATCTAATGCAGAACAACATGAGAAATGATAATGAAAACCAGAAAAGATAATAAGAGATGCAGGATTTAGCTACAAAAGAACTAAAGAACACCAAATGGGACATACTAATATTGTTAATATCGTGACCTATTACTATATACATTGGATGTCGAGATCATAAGACACTAATTCTGTATCACGCTCTCACGTCGTTTTGCATGGATAGCTTTCTAAATGTTTCATAAAGTGTTTTTTCTTAAGTCGTCAATTTATTCAAATAAATATATAAAAGCTTATGGCTGAGCATGTGAAAACAATTTGTATATACGAACATACGATTATGAAATGCAGATAAGTAGTACTTCACGTATCATCTCCACTTCTGAAAATACGTATAAGTCTAATGCACATTCATCAACCATTTATCAAAGATTCTAGTCTGCCTATTACGCTGTACTACTGATGATAATAAATATAAACACAATCTGATACCACAGAAGAGAGATGATACACAAAACAGGACAGGAAAAGGATCAAAAGAACACGGCATAAAGATGTTCAGCTCAAGTCCACATTCAGTTCAGAATAAATGGTACTACTATCCAGTGGTAAAAAGTTCAAGATTTGCTTGCAGACTTTAGCTTCAAGAATATTAACTACATTATTAATCTCCAAATACTGAAATCGGCGCCAAGTTTTGCACGTTGACTAACAATTTAATATTTGTCATATTTTTTTACCAAAAATGCCTGAGGTCCTGATATAAAGATATGGTAATATGGACAAGCAAAATCTCATTTTGATAATATTTATTATGCGGCATCCTGAAAAGGTTGAATTTAGGGCATCTCCTTTAGATTGAGTTTTTTTCAAAATCATGATTTCAAACATTAATTATGCACGACATTTACAATGTAAGCCAAAAACGACCTTTTTTCGAACACGTATAGATTATGGACAACAATTATTTTGGATGCATTCGAAAATGGTTTACGCGAGATATTTTTATAACCGAAAAACGAAACTGTTTTTGGATGCATTTGATAACGAACATTGGTCCAAACCGTTAAAAAAGATGACGTTCCTCCCACACATATCGATAATGGGAGACTCAAAAAGAGTTTTAGGTCACATGCAGAACTAACAATCGGGAGCTTTTCGACAAATTACACGTGCTCAGAACAGTTTTTCGAAATGGACTCCCCAAATCAACCAGCCAAACTCCCTTAAAAAGATAACCGTGTTCACGAGTGACTCGAGACAAGTTTCACATGTTATCCACGAAACCAATGAAGGTGTTATGAAATGAACATCCAAGAATTGGTGCATAAACTCAGAGGCTGCATTTAAAAAACATCCAAATTCTATCGAACACTTCATAGGTCGAAAACCACACTAAAAGGACATGATAAGCAAACTACCGGAAACAAGTCAAAATGAAACAGAACAAGAGAGAGAGAGAAGACGAACGAGGAACAAAATCAACGGGAACACACACACAGAAAAGAAAAACATGCAGAGATTAAGACCACATTAATGAACTTGTCCAGCAAAATCCCCAAATCACGTTCTAAAACATCACATCCAACAGGAGTCAAAAATGGAAATGAGTACGATAACGAGCATAAACAACATACCTCAAACCGAAAGATAAAACCTCAATTTCTCAGAATGCCAGAGCTCTCCACCAAGAAATCTGTCTCATTAATTGTGAATTAAAAAAAAAAAAAAAAATTGAGGGTTTATCAATATCTTTTCCCACCAAATGGGGAGGGAAGGTATCAAAAACCCTCCAAGGAAATAAAGAAAATCTTGAAAAAATGTAGATTTTTGAGGGTTTTATCAGTTTCTTTTCCCACCAAATTGAAAGGGGTGTGGCCAAAAACCTCACC
>CACSLK010027831.1:9188391-9218819 GCA_902706635.1 Striga hermonthica
TATGAAAAGTGCCCAAAAAAAAAGCTAATTTTTAGGAGAACACAATGAGGTGATGACTACTATTCAAAATATTCATGTGATGTCTTGTATAAAAAGATGGGTATATGTGTGGAAATGTTACGTATCATCCTGTCGGGTGTTTTAAACTGTTGAATCCACATGTAGTTAGATAAGATAGATGATCCAACGAACACCGACGGGATGGTACCTAAACGTTTCCCTATGTCTGTAGTTAATGATGACTGTTTGAGATTTTTTTTTCTTTTTGGGCTCATTGCATTTTAAATTTTTAGGTCCCTGTTAGGTTTTGTATTGTTTCCAAATTAAATGAATGTGACCTATTTTGCCTCTTATATATTTAAATTTAGTAAGCATTGCAATTTTCAAATATACAAAATCTATTCAAATTGAATGAATCAATCTGCATTTTTGGAAAAAAAAAATAAAAATAAAAAAATTATGTATACATTCTTCGAATTAAAGTAATTTTATTAGGAAATATGATTATATATAAAAAAAAAAATGTATGGTCATTTTCTCCAGTAAGACCGATTAAAATTAATTCGAAATAATTTATATAATAAAATTAATTCAAAATAATAATTTATTTATATATAATGAAATGGCTAGTATCTAGGTAGGTATGTACTTTTGTTTTTTACATATATAAAACAACAATTTTATGGTGTTGGGGTCCACCACAACGTATCAACTTTAAAGGCTCATGGAGTATATATTATATTAAATATATATAATTTGCAGATAATAATAAATTAAAACGAGACAATTGTACAACTAATAATGAGAAAAAATTTAAAGGCTCAGTAGGATTAAGTTGAGAATGCAAAATGATTTAAATTGGGGTCTTTTTGCTAAGTCTAATTTTTAAACTTCAATTTTTAGGATAAAAAAGGAAAAATATTTATTTTACAAATTAATCAAAAATTTACTTATCTCCAATTGGTTCATTTTTTTAAAAAAAAAATTAACTTATAAAATATAATTTAAAGTTTAGGAATTACATATATTAGCAATATTTTATTAAATTAATTGTGAGTTACTCTTAGGTCCCATTGACTAAATACAAGATAAGCTGTACCATTTAAAGTTTTGTAAGGGTTAAAAAAGTAACTTTCGATATTTAAAAAACATTATGAATAATAGTGAAATACAATTTAAACATAATTAAAAAAAAAGAACAAATATAAATAAATATGTTGAAATATAAAAATTTGTATAATTAGTTACACTTTTGCTTATAAATTAATTATTTATTTTCCGCAATTATCTTTAAAATTATCGTCTCACGACATTGAAAACTTCAAATAATTAGCATGCTACTTAAATGCTTAAGTTTTAATTATGGAGTACTAATTTATATATATTTATTATGCCACTTCATTTTGAAATTTGTAGACTATTTACCAGCTGTTATAGAACTAACTGCTTAATTAATATGGCCTGTTTCAATAGCATTTTCAACTGTTGTGAACCCCAAAAATGGCGTCGTTCTAAAACCACATCAATAACATTAACAGTCGAACTCAAACTACGTGTCATGAAAAAATTATCAATCAAAAATAGTTAGATTTATCGGGATTTATAACCGGTAGATCATCATGTAAATGTCATAGATAGTTGATCTAACGGTTACAAACCCCGACAGAATTCTGTAATGGAACAGTAGAATCTCCCTAAAATTATCATGCTTAAAAATTGAATTATCAATAAAAATCACTTACCAAGCCTCAATTTCCAATCAACAACGATCGATGAGCGTCAGCTACAGATCTGTAAAATTAAAAACACAAACACAAAAAAAAAAATAATAAATAAATAAATAAATAAATAAAAATGAATAAATTAATATTCAGCATCGAACTGAAAGGTTACAAAATGCATGTACAAATAAAAAAAAAAAATAAAAAAATAAAATTATTGACATATAACTACCTAAATACTAAAACATTGGAGTTTAAAAATATGAATATAATAAAGAGTGATATAATAATTAAAAAATCAAAGATATATGTAACAGTTTATTTCTCACAAAATTAGAATATTGGACATATATATATGTTTTAATCAAAATTTGAGAGAAGTTGGCTTGCCTCAAGTGAATTGATTCGTAAGACTAAAGCTCATGCTCTACTCTATATATAATAACATAATATAGGTTTAACCTAGATAGAGCTTAACTCAACTATGGTTAATAATATTTTATTTTAGCTTAACCATAGCTAATTTTTTCTCAAGCATTTCAAAACTAATTTTCCAAAAGTGTTTGGTCAATATTTATTGTATCACATTATGTATGGAATAAATCACACATTCTTTTATAAAAATCAACATTTTTGTAATCTTCCAACTTTTTGTAATAAATTGTATTTGAGTGAATTCATATTTAGCATTTGTTGTTAATTACTGGTTCTCATTATACATATGTTCCATTTTTCTTGTAACTAGAAAAAGGAACTTTCTTTTTTTCCTAACATTATTCTATTTTTTAGCTTTTGTCATATGTAGCTAATTGGACTCTTAAATGTTAAAATAATCAAAGAAATAAAAATTTTATAAAGTAATTAACCGATGAGTTTTTTTTAATCAAATTTGATTATTGGTATTAGGTCTTTGAATTCCATAATGAGACGAAAAAAAATGAGGTATGCTATATGCATAATCGAATTTTGATAATCTATATATATATAATTACTAGCTAATAATATTTAATAAAACCTATTTAATTTTACCTATGTGGCAATTTAACCATTTCCCTCCAAAAACCGTTACTTTTGATGTATTTAATCTTTCATTTAATTATTAAATAATCAATACTAATTACTTCAAAATTATAAAAATCATTTTAAACTTTTGATTACTGACAATTGACTATATAATGTGATTAGATGTTATTATTGTGGTTACATTTAAATTATTATTTTTTTAATAAAAAACGTATTTGAAATTCTTAAATAAATAATAAATAATTCACAAAAAAAGGACGGACCAAAATATACATTACATCCAATCAGATAAACGCAATTTAAAAAAAAATATTTCAACTCTTTTAATTGTAAATTTGGTCTGCAAAAAAGTGAAAAAGAAATAATTAATCATTATATGCATACAAATAACTCACAATACTTTATTTACATCTGTGCAAATGCACAAGTCTAATACTAATTGAATTGAAAGGTGAATCAAATCAAACCTTGACATTAATTTAAGACTTTTGAATACCATATGAGCTATACATTATCGGATTTGGATGACTGAGTCGAAAGGCCGAATCAAATTATGATATTGGTTTTAAACTGTTAAATTACACGATGAAAAATGAAGTATAAATTATGAATTTGTGAGGTATGCATTATCGAATTCTAATAATTGAGTTGAAATGTTGAATCAAATTTGATAAATTTCACGGTTCTGCTATAAAGCCGTCGGATGGCTCGGCTTATGGATTTCGTTCATAGTTATTCACAAATGATGTATTGACATGTGTCATGTAATAAATGCACATTGGACATGTGTCAGTACATAAAGGTATATTATAGATGGCTCCATAAGAGAGTCGTCCCATGTTCCATAGAAATATTCTTGTTGAATTTCAAGATGAAAAGTGAAGTATGGAGTACCGAATTTATACAGCATGAATTATCAAACTCTTATAAGTGACTTGAAACACTTACAATATGATTTTGGCATAGAGATAGATTTAGTGAAAGTTGCATGATTGATTTTAGTTATACAAATCGTGAAACATTCTTAAAATTTTTGCGTTCAATGCACAAGATTTTGCTGAGTATAATTTTTTTCTTTTCCCTTTTTTTTGGCAAAAAAACAATAATTACTTTAAAAATATCCTAGTCACTCAATTCAAGTAAGTATAAACTGATCTGTAGATCTTGCTGATACAAACTGAGAAACATCTCTTAAGATTTTGCCCCGACTCGAGAACATTTAACAGCACTGTAACAAAAGAGGTTAACAGTTCAAAGCATAAAACCACCTGCGACAAAACACGGTGGATCCAAGTCTTGTCGGCCAGCCGAGAGACTGCACGGGACTTGGAAGGAACCCTCACCCACATGGAGGACAAACGAGATGTGGGCCATGCACAAAGCAACGTAAAAGATTCCTGATTCGTTTGCCCTACTCCCGATTTCTATTCCTTTCTAAACCACATTCCTTTCTCGGGAGGTGGGCCCCACACACACACACATCGAAAAATGCAAATGCCAGTACCCGATGCCCATCAGGAAATAACAGACTGCGAGGCCAGATTATTATCACTACTGCAATTGTTGCTCGAGTTCAGCTGTTGCGCAGGCGGCCGGTGACTAGGCTTGCGAATTCGTGACAGCTCAGCCGGCCGAGGTATCTGGTGAGCCACAAATAGCTTTTTGCAGTCCATGCAGTGAAGGGTACAGTTGCGGTACATCACGTGATACTCGTACTTAACCTTGCATTCATGGCAGATGGTCCAAAAACTCTCGACTTTTGGAATGGGTGAAGGAGCAGGGACTGGCTTGGCAGCTACAGTCTTTGATCTCTTTTTTGGCATTTTTGGAGCGGGAGGCTCTCTCTTTCCAAGCTTTGAAGATGGGCACTCCGAGGATGGTGCCAGCGGGCCACCATTTTGGGCCTGCCGGCTGGCAGTTCTTGGCCCACCAGCAGAGGGGCCCCCACTAGGAGGTTTCGGGTGGGACCCTTTAAAACCCGCGATTTGGCGGTTATAGGCCAACCTCTTGGCCTTATCCGACAGAAGACTCCAGGCCTCAGAAATGAGCTTAAACGCACCATCAGCACCAGCCAATGGGTTTTTGTCGGGGTGCAGAAGAAGAGCCAATTTCCGGTACTTTTTCTTGATTGTCTCGTCATCGGTCGTGGGATCCACATCAAGCACCCCGTACCAATCGACCAGCGTATTTATCCTCCTCTCAGCAGACAAATACACGTCTAGGGTCGCTAGCATTTGGGAAATGCCATCAAGCTGTGGATAGAGAGTTTGGGCTTTCAATGCAAATTTTTTGGAGCCAGCGTAGTCCTTCTGCTTAAACTTTTCCTCGGCTATGGTTTTTGCTCTTACGGCTTCGTCTTTATTGCAGTCCATTTTTTCAAATCTTGGTTTAGATTACAGACAATGCTGCCAAACACCTGATTTGGTAAAAAATTAAATAAAAAATGGGCGCAAAGTTAGTAAAACAATAACTGAAAAAATCAAGTGACCGGAAAAGGTATCGAAACAAACACGTGAATATTGTGGGACTGTAAGTAATTATTTCAGAACCTAGGTTACCTAATGAGAACTATGTTACAAAATGCTAAATAAAATTATCTAATTCAGGATAACATGAGACATGATGCCAAAACAGGAAGTTACATAACAGTGGACCAACGCACAAAATAGAAATAGATACTAAGTGCAGCCATCGCCATCACAAATAGGTATCGATGAACGTACAAGTATGAAAAATAGATACCAAAACTTTACAAACACCTGAGGCCAGAGCAACATATATACTACCAAATGCACAATCATATACCATCATCTAAAGTCCATGCACGTCGAAGTGGCACTAAAAACAATGGTTATAAACACAATCTGAACCAATAGTGGCAAAATAAATTAAATCAAAGAGAATCATATAATCCACTGTTATCCAAATGTCCAGAACAAACATTTCTAAATGGTTGTAAACTTAAAACGAGTAAGTGATAGACTTCTATACCAATGGTGCTTTACCTTATTCTTACCATCCCTACATAATCATCACCATGTTTCGGTTTCATATAAGGAGCTGAAAACTAGGTCTATCAGAACATCTTACACTGCTGCCTAGGGGATATATTATGATTTGAATGACATTATAATTGTGAAAAGAAAGTATCATTTCAGTATTATAACAAAATTTAATAGCACCCACAAAAGGAAAGATGAGTATTCAAGATGTGGGGATGATCAAGCATCTTTCATTTTACTCAGATTTTCTACATTTTACAGACGTTAAATACTATGTCAGCGCACTATGAATACTTGATAACCAGTTAAAAATCTGTTTATAAAGGAACTGTTTCAGTTTTGAACACATTTAAATATCAGCCGATTAACACCATTAACAGATAACATGCTTTTTCAATGCATGCAATGTTATTGATGGCGGTTGGCAGATAATGGTGCTAAGCTGAAATGCCACCACACAAATTCCAAACGGCGGTTAGGCACAAACCGGCCATGCCATACTGCCATGACGGAAATTTGATGGATAGAAGTCGACACGAAGCAGTTTTTCAGATTGGACGTGAAAGCCAGAAAATTTAAAAAAAAAAAAAGTGGCCATTTCAACACGTGTCGATAGGTTGATCAAGAAGCATTCTAATTTTGCAACAGAATCTACCAACTGAAACAGATAACGAAAGACAAATATTTTCAAACAAGTCAATAGCGGTTGACTCAACACAGTTTTAAATTTTAGGCAATAAATCGAACAATCTACAGAGTTAAAAAGATAATGTTTCTTCACTTTTAACAATAACAGTAAACTTAAAGCAGCTTTTAAAGTCTCCTACAAAATCCACCAAGTTCACGAGTAACCGAGTTAATACATTGCACCGATATTAAACAAAAAACTCAAAACTCTGCAGCTAAACACATCCATAGTCGATTTATTCTCCATTTACATCGAAGATTACACCACATAACAATGCAATAAACAATATTCAAGCCAAAAAGGGAAAAGATACTAGGCCATAGTTACTAACAGAAGCAAAGAGCCAGATGCGAACACAGTCATTAAAACATCATCAATAAGAAAAACCCTAATCGTGCCATCAGCTTCACCCCAGACGCAGGCAAAATGAAATGAAACTTGACTCAACACTTGAGCTTAAGCAACTACAAACAGTAGAAAACAGTCCAAAGCCAGTTCCGAACATCAGAAACATACCTGAATCCGCCAAAACACAGAGCGCTACCTCCGGATCTGTATATAAACCCAAAAAAAAAAAAAAAAAAAAAAAAAAAAAAAAAAAAAAAAACCAAAAGATACATACACTCAGTAATTAAATTTCAACACACGATATACAACATTTCACGTAAAATTGGAAACACAAGAGAGTGAGAGACGTAAAAACTACCATGAAATTGAGAGTTTGAACGCGTAAGAGGTGAATTTTGAGTGTCTCGACAGTTTATTTTCCACAAAACCCTCAAAGAGCAATGAGAGTCTGAAAAAGTAGCCACAAATTTAATCTGAAAAAAATTTGGGGGAAAGTAAGGTGGTGAGTAGTGACTATGGAAGAAGGGTTTATTAATGTTCGTCTCATATTTTATAACAAAATAAAATGGTTAATCTTACTACAGTTATTTTAACTATGGTTAACGTATACAGATGGAAGTTCGAATATCGTGCGAAGTAAAAGATATTCATTAATATTGATAAATTAAAAAATACTCATTAAATAATATTTAAAAATTAAAAAAATAGAATCAATATGTAACTATCTATATTTATTTATTGAAATTGTTATATGAAATTTATATTGTACAAATTACATAATAAAACATGTTTGTTTAAATTAATATACAACTCGTACGGTTCATGTAACTAATAATAAATTATAGCACTAAAAAAAAACTAATAATAAATTATATTCATTTCAACGTGAGTAATATTTTAAAATTTATTCAAAAATTCGAAAGGATACAATGTGATTTTATTTTTTTTTTGCCGAAGCGATAGGAATATCTTATATCCATAAAAAAGTCGAGACTAGAAATCAGCTACCCAGCCAAATCAAGCGGTCAATAGCCGAATAAGCTGAATAGTTGACTCTAGTAGAGAGGACTACACTTACAACGGACATCCCGACGGTAGCCTAGAGTCAACCTACACACAAAACACACTCCCAAAAGGAGAAAAAGCACACAAACGACAACACAAAACACACATAAAGGCTCCCAATAGGAGAATAAAAACTCTCAACAGGAGAATACACCAAACACACTCCCAACGGGACAAAAAAAAGTAAAACACAGACATAAAGATACAAAACACAAAAACACTAGCAAAACAAGAAAAGACAAACAAGAGAACAAAACTAAAGACAACTGCCCTCCCTTCCACCCGAACGCACACACCCACACTCGAGTCAAGCCCCAAGCAATTCCCCGCTACTGAAGCTAATCCGACAAGATCAACGACCTACCCGGGAGGCCACCACGGGGTCAACTCCTGAAGACCCGCAATTAACTCCTCCCCAAACATACCCCGAAGGCCACGAACCCGCACAAGACGCATCTGGAACCACCACCGCAGAGCCCCTCCAAGCCCAGCACCAGGACGAGAAGGGGGAAGAAGGTCGGAATTAAAAGGTAGTCTTGACCTCCGTCACCGACTCACGGCGGTCGGAGTCCGCCTTGCCACAAACTCCCGCAAGCCAAACGCCCCGACCATCCCCCACAGTCAACCGAGAAAGGCGAGACGCCGCAGAGGGAGAGGCATACAGCTTGCAAGGAGACGTGTCAAAGGCCCAGGAGCTGATTTGGAGCAGAGGGGCCGGAGGGGCTGGAGTGCTGGAGGAAGGGAGGCCCGATGAGCGCTAGATCTGCTAGGTTTTTGAAATTGGGGTAGGCGTGCTTTAGAGAGAGAGAGTTCGATTTGTTGTAATACAAACTCAACTTTCTCACCTCTAACAGTGCAATTAGTACACTATGATTCTATCAAATAACTATTTTGGTAATATTTTATCATATATTTAAAAATCTATATGAATAATATGTTGGGTTCGATATACCGTACGGAACAGAGTTTACAGCGGAATTTAAAATTTTATAAGTATTTATCTTATAAATACTTATTCCGTACATAAGTATAACGATATAACGAATAAGCATCATTTAAAATCTAGTAACTTTTACTAATTTTGATTTGATATGTAATTTATAAAAATTACCTTTGTTCTTGAACTCCTTCAAAACCGACGATGTATGAGGAAATCAATTCCCGGTTTGGTAACGATCACTTCTTGTGGTTACTCACTTTAGGAATCCAAATGTCTTCCCTCTAATCGTATCCACCTTTTGAATTCCGGTTCTGACAATAGTTCCTTCGCTAGTAGAAACTACTCGGTTTTATTCAATAAGTATGGAATATATATTTATAAGGAAATTTTTCAAGAACACTTTCTTGTATTATCACTCAACTCTTTGAATGAATTTTTCTCTTGGAAGAATTTTGCTCAAAACTTTAGCAATTAATGTGCAAACATTTTGCACCTATTTATACTAAACATTTTAGCATAAAATAATCAATATTTGATATATTTTATTTAAAATAAAATCAGATTTTATTTAAATAATCATACCAAATATTGACTTTTAATTAATAACGTGATTGGTTTATAACCACCATCAATCATTATTATTGTATTAATAAAAATAAGATTAATTATGTGGATTAGTTAACAACTCCTAACCACCATAATTAATTTATTCTTATTATTATTTAATCTTCAATTATATTAAAGATAAATAATAAAATAATAATTCTTGAAAACATTTTTCAAGACTTTATTATTTAATCTATTCTTTCATTTCCTTATTTAATAATCTTATTATTATTTGGATTTGAAATTTAAAATCTAATTTTAAATTCCAACTATTAATTAGTAATTTTATTAATTACTAAATTATTATCCAAAATTCAATTAATCAATCTAATTGATTAATTTAATATATTCCTTTAATTGATATCTAATCAAATTAGATTTGTCAATTAATTCTAACTCTTTAGAAATACTATTTGAATTTTACCTTCATTCAAAAATTGGTGTGACCTTTTAGGTTCACAATTAATACTAGTAATGGGTTTACAACTCTTTGTAATTTGAGTTATTCATATTAACTCTTATTTTTGAATTAACTCTTTAATTCAAGAACCCACATATCATGGGAACATCTAGCAAGTAGCATGAATCTAGTATTAAGTGAATAGCGAGTAAACCTATTTCGATTACAAGTTCATACATGTAAAATCCTTTCGACATCCAATTCCCCTATTAAATCTTTGGGTATGATTTTGTCGAAACCCAAATTGATTTAATAACTATGATTCCATTTCAAGTTTAGTAATTCGTTTATGAATCCCTATTCATTCCGCCTTGGCCAAGGACTTTGAATTACTAACTACGAAACACATAAGAAATTCACTTATCTTCATAAGTGTCGAATCCTTTGTTGGCCACTGACAAACTTTCATACATATTAATATAATACCCAAAATATCCCTTTATACGATTGTGCTAGCTATCAAAAGGATAAATCAAAGTAAAATATAATATGCACAAAGTTACCATCGTGCCTCAAGTCTAAGGATTAATCATGTACTATTGTAACATGAAAATTCTTATTCGACATGATAAACTTTCATTAAGAATTTTCATACGGTCATGTTAAGTGAACTTGTTCTCTAACAAGCACCCACATATATGTATTTGCGTCCCACGCTAATGTTGATGGAATGCAACATTCTTATCCAATAAGCATACATACTATGTGCAAGTCTTTTCCAGATTTATTCGATATCCCATCTCGAAATATCCAACGACTTGGAACTGTATTTAAGATCACAACTTTCAAGACATGTTCCATGATCACCATCTCTATGCGCAACCATATCTTATAGCTATAAGTGATCTAGGGATTTTATCTTAAGTGCAAATATATGATAAATGCTTACTCTTAAAATAAAGTAATGCCTTATTATTTAATATAATTCCAATAGATTGTATTTACAAGTAGAATACGTCCAATCTGATTGGAACGCCGGGTATCCTACTCTAACAATCTCCCACTTGCCCTAGTTCCAATCACTCATGTATCTTAGACCCATCTTCTTAAGATGTCCTTCAAACACTTTCTGTGATAAAGGCTTAGTTAAGGGGTCTGCTATATTTTCTGCTGAGTCGACTCGCTCCATTATGACGTCTCCTCTACCAATGATTTCTCTAATCAAATGGTATCGTCTCATAATGTGTTTGGATCTTTGATGAGATCTTGGTTCCTTTGCTTGCGCAATAGCCCCATTGTTATCACAATAAATCGTTATTGGATCATCAACAGATGGTACTACACCCAACCCTTGGATGAAGTTCCTTATCCAAACAGCTTCCTTTGCAGCATCAGATGCAGCAATATATTCAGCCTCTGTTGTAGAGTCAGCGATCGTTTCTTGTTTGGAACTTTTTCAACTAACTGCTGCTCCATTCAGAGTGAATAAGTATCCAGACATGGATTTATAGTCGTCTTTATCAGACTGAAACTCTCAGCATCAGATGCAGCAATATATTCAGCCTCTGTTGTAGAGTCAGCGATCGTTTCTTGTTTGGAACTTTTTCAACTAACTGCTGCTCCATTCAGAGTAAATAAGTATCCAGACATGGATTTATAGTCGTCTTTATCAGACTGAAAACCAGAGTCATTAAAACCTTCTAGTTTCAATTCTCCATTGCCATATACCATAAAGATATCCTTAGTCCTTCGTAAGTACTTAAGAATCATCTTAACGACTTTCTAGTGTTCTTCACCTGGATTAGACTGATATCTGCTCGTGACACTAAGTGCATGAGCCACATCAGGTCTTGTACATAACATTGCATACATAATGCTACCAATAGCTGATGCATAAGGTATATGACTCATCCGTTCTCTTTCTTCAGGTGTCTTTGGAGACATCGTCTTAGAAAGTGAAACCCCATGACTCATTGGAATATATCCACGTTCGGATTCTTCCATACTAAACCTTTTTAATACCTTATTTATGTACGTAGACTGGGATAGTCTGATCATTTTTTTAAATCTATCTCTATAGATTTTTATCCCTAGGATAAAAGATGCTTCTCCCAAATCTTTCATGGAGAACTGTGACAACCATGTCCGTGTTGATTGTAACATTCTTATATCATTCCCAATGAGTAGGATGTCATCAACATATAGAACAACAAATACAACTGCATTCCCACTAACCTTCTTATAAACACATGGTTCATCCGGATTCTGATGAAAATCAAACTTTTTGATCGTTTCATCAAACCGAATGTTCCAACTCCTCGAAACTTGTTTAAGTCCATAAATGGACCTTCGAAGCTTACAAACCATTTGTTCGCTCTCATTGGATATGATACCCTGCGGCTGTTTCATATAAATGTCTTCCTTAATGTTTCCATTAAGAAAAGCAGCTTTCACATCCATTTGTCATATCTCGTAGTCATAATACGGAGCTATGGCTAGCAATATCCGAATAGATTTAAGCATTGCTACTGGTGAAAAAGTTTCCTCATAATCAATTCTTTGTTTTTGAGTATAACCTTTAGCAACCAGTCTTGCTTTAAAAGTATTTACTTCTCCATCTCCACCACGTTTTCGTTTGTAAATCCATTTACAACCTATGGGTACAATACCCTGTGGTGGTTCAACCAAAGTCCATACTTTGTTTGAATACATGGAATCTATCTCAGATTGCAAATCGTCTTGCCATTTATCTGAGTCAATGTCCGACATTGCCCCATCATAACTTATTGGATCATTATCCAAAAGGAGTCCCTCTTCATTGTTCTCTAACAATAGGTATAGCCTCTCAGGCGCCCTAGAAATCCTTTCAGATCTCCGAAGAGGTTGTTTTACAGATGGTCCAGTCTCTACTGGTATATTATTTGTGGTATTTTGTGGAATTTCTTGTGGTTCTTCATTAAGTTGTATGACTCCGCTATTCTTTGACAGAAACTATTCCTCTAAGAAAACAACATTCCTCGAAACAAATACCTTTTGTTCAGAGGGGTCATAGAATTAGTATCCAATAGACTCTTTTGGATACCCCACAAATTTACATAAGATGGATCTCATATCCAACTTACCTCCCACTAACTGCTTCACATAAGCAGTACAACCCCATACTTTTAAATACTTGTACGAGGGTGTTTTGCCACACCATATCTCATAAGGTGTGCTGGGTACAGCTTTACTTGGCACTCTATTCAAAATATGTGCTGCTGTTTCTAAGGCATAGCCCCAGAATGAAAGAGGTAAACTAGTGGAACTCATCATTGATCGAACCATGTCCAACAATGTTCGATTTCTTCTTTCTGAAACCCCATTTAGTTGTGGAGTTCCAGGAGGTGTCCACTGTGAAATAATCCCATTATCTCTTAAATAATCAAGAAACTCATTGGTCAAATATTCACCTCCTCGATTTGATCGAAAAACTTTTATACTACGACCAATTTGTTTCTCTACTTCATTTCTGAATTCTTTGAACTTTTCAAATACTTCAGATTTGTACCTTAATAGGTATACATAACCATACCGTGAATAATCATCAGTAAAAGTTATGAAATAGTAGTAGTTCCCCTTGGCACTAACATTTAGTGGTCCACAAACATCTGTATGGATTAAATCCAACAGACCCTTAGCTCGCTCCACTTGTCCAACAAATGGTGATTTTATCATTTTACCTTTCAGACATGACTCACAAGTAGGCAACCTTTCCTCTCCCCTAAGGTCGAGTTTTGGTCCCAATTTGTTAATCCTCTTTTCAGATATATGAACTAATCGAGCATGCCAAAGTGTGAATGAACTATGATTATTTAATTTTCTTTTATTTTGTTGAATAGTTAGGATGGGACTTTGTGGTGTAATGGTATAACTCATTTGTCAAATTTCCGGAATATATAAAAGTTGTATCTTTGAAAATGGAACATCTTCCATTCTCAATAACAAACTTAAAACCTTCTCTATCCATTACTGGAATAGAAATAATGTTTCTTATAACATCCGGAACATACAAACAATTTGTAAGACAAATTTTTACATCATTATTTAAAGCTAGATAAACAGTCCCAATTGCTTTGGCAGCAACTCTTGCTCCATTGCCCATCCTTAGGATTGTTCAATCATCTTCTAGCTTGTTACTTTATGCCATCATCTGAAATCATTGCAAATATGTGAGCCACAGACGGTATCCAATACCCAAGAAGAATCGTTAACTGATAAGTTAACGTCAACAAAATAAATACCTGAACTTTTCAGGCTAGCAAGATAATCCTTGCAGTTCCTCTTCCAATGCCCAGTTTTACCACAATGATAACATTCATGATTAGACTGAGAATTAACCTTCTCTTTGTTCTTCCTTTTGTTGTTATTTGCCTTCTTGTTGGGTTTATTGGGAACCTTTCCCTTCCTCTTCATTTTCTTAGATTTTAAAGCCTTTGATCCAGAAGTGGATCCAACAAGAAGTACCGGCTTATCCTTTTTGATTGTGGATTCATCTGTCTTTAACATGTTCACTAATTCTGGCAGAGAAGTCTCCATATTATGCATGTTAAAGTTAACAACAAAGCTATCAAACGACGATGGCAGAGATTGCAGCATGAGATCCACATAGAGTTCATTATCCATAATGACTCCAAGGGACGAAGGCCTTTCAACAAGAGCTATCATCTTCAGCCCATGATCATGAACTGAAGAGCCCTCAGTCATACGACACCTGAAAAGCTCTTTAGATATCTGATATCTAATTTGCCGCGTCCTATCACCATACAACTCTTGTAGATGAAGGAGGATTTCAGAAGCATTATTCAACAATTTGTTCTGTCTCTGTAACTCATTTGACATTGATGCTAACATGTAGTACCGAGCTTGGAGATTGTCATCAGTATGACGTTAGTATTCTCCATACTCATCAGATGTCTGATCCTCGGGTGGAGGAGGAGGGGCTTTGTCCAATACATAGTCCATTTTTTCAGACTGTAGAACAATTTTCAGGTTCCTCAACCAATCATTAAAATTGGGTCCAGTTAATTTGTTTTGTTCAAGGATACTTGCAATTGGATTCTTAGTCATTTTAGTAGAGTGATCTACAAAAAACAAACGAAGCAGAAAATAATCAGACTATGGAATTTATATTCATTTAATATTAGGTCTTTAACATTAAATGTCTCCCACTATTTTAATTAAAACCCCATTTTAATTATGAAAATCTAATTTTCATAGTGGGCTTGAAGTCCAATAAAAATATTCCATATCCCAATTTTATGAGTACGCATGAAACATTTATATCGGTAGTCAACTTTTGACAATTGTATCATTATACAACCTTCAAGTTGTTTTGCCTCACTTTTCCTTATATACCTCAATTTTATGACCGTATATATTACTAAGTGTCAAATCAAAACCATCAAACATTCATGATAGTGGCCCACCAGAATGTCCCACGACTCATGGTCAACATAAAGAGGAATCCACCTTACGAGTATCACTATACTTAGTAGGGATCACAGCTTTCGACACTAAACCACCCCACGACTCATGGTCGGTGATAAAGCATCGTAGCATCTCATGTCGTCTACTTTTGATGGAAGGTCTGGATTAATAAGTTCCAACTTATCTTTATCCATTATTGATTTGATATAGAATTAATCAAATTAATTCTTTAGGGTTCCTTAGATCTCATCAATTACCATCTTTACGTGTATTTATTTACCGCATTATTCATCGCATGAATCACAAGCATAAATAAACCTAACATACATCTAATGCATGCATACGGTGGGATGATCATGACCTTGCCTATACGACTCATTCGATCCAAAATGGGTCTATGCCTATGTACGTGATAAAACAAATAAATAGAACTACTTCTATTACAATTTATTTTATCTACCCGTACAAGCACATGCCTTCAAGATAACAACTTGTAAAATTACCCACATATGCGTGGGCCTTTCGCATCGAACGGTCTCCACCTTGATCTAATCTCTTAACGATACAAAAATTTAAAATTTACAAACAATAAATCAAGAGACTCGCAGGTCTCGATAAATTACATTCGTTTGATCACATCAAATAAAAATGCAACCATCAATCATATTGAATAAAAATGCAATCATTCATCATTATGAATAAAAGGCTCATGATCATCCCTAAATCAACCATATAAATTCACTAATTTAATATGTTGATGTAGTAATGACTCATATTAAGTCAAAACAGCTCGTTTCTGATCAAAAATCAGTCACACGACTCGTGTTACAAGTCACACGACTCATGTGAAAAATACGAAAGTGACTATGAAAAATTTCGAAAAATTTTAAGGCACACGACTCGTGTCACACCTCACACGACTCGTGTGAGGTGACATGACCAGTCACACGACTCGTGTGACTTTCTCACACGGGTCGTGTGACCCCACACGACCGGTTACACGAGTCGTGTCATCCTTCACGACTCGTGTTTTCGAATACTCTATTCGATTTTTATTCCAGTTCGTGTTTTTAACAATTTTTCAAATCAAAATCTGATTTTAAAGATGATAATCGTAACGTGGCTCTGATACCACTGTTGGGTTCGATATACCATATGGAACAGAGTTTACAGCGGAATTTAAAATTTTATAAGTATTTATCTTATAAATACTTATTCCGTACATAAGTATAACGATATAACGAATAAGCATCATTTAAAATCTAGTAATTTTTACTAATTTTGATTTGATATGTAATTTATAAAAATTACCTTTGTTCTTGAACTCCTTCAAAACTGACGATGTATGAGGAAATCAATTCCCGGTTTGGTAACGATCACTTCTTGTGGTTACTCACTTTAGGAATCCAAATGTCTTTCCTCTAATCGTATCCACCTTTTGAAGTCCGGTTCCGACAATAGTTCCTTCGCTAGTAGAAACTACTCGGTTTTATTCAATAAGTATGGAATATATATTTATAAGGAAATTTTTCAAGAACACTTTCTTGTACACTCAACTCTTTGAATGAATTTTTCTCTTGGAAGAATTTTGCTCAAAACTTTAGCAATTAATGTGCAAACATTTTGCACCTATTTATACTAAACATTTTAGCATAAAATAATCAATATTTGATATATTTTATTTTAAATAAAATTAGATTTTATTTAAATAATCATACCAAATATTGACTTTTAATTAATAATGTGATTGGTTTATAACCACCATCAATCATTATTATTGTATTAATAAAAATAAGATTAATTATGTGGATTAGTTAACAACTTCTAACCACCATAATTAATTTATTTTTATTATTATTTAATCTTCAATCATATTAAAGATAAATAATAAAATAATAATTCTTGAAAACATTTTTCAAGACTTTATTATTTTAATCTATTCTTCCATTTCATTATTTAATAATCTTATTATTATTTGGATTTAAAATTTAAAATCCAATTTTAAATTCCAACTATTAATTAGTAATTCTATTAATTACTAAATTAATATCCAAAATTCAATTAATCAATCTAATTGATTAATTTAATATATTCTTTTAATTGATATCCAATCAAATTAGTTTGTCAATTAATTCTAATTCTTTAGAAATACTATTTGAATTTTACCTTCATTCAAAAATTGGTGTGACCTTTTAGGTTCACAATTAATACTAGTAGTGGGTTTACAACTCTTTGTAATTTGAGTTATTCATATTAACTCTTATTCTTGAATTAACTCTTTAATTCAAGAACCCACATATCATGGGAACATCTAGCAAGTAGCATGAATCTAGTATTAAGTGAATAGCGAGTAAACCTATTTCGATTACAAGTTCATACATGTAAAATCCTTTCGACATCCAATTTCCCGATTAAATCTTTGGGTATGATTTTGTCGAAACCCAAATTGATTTAATAACTATGATTCCATTTCAAGTTTAGTAATTCGTTTATGAATCTTTATTCATTCCGCCTTGGACAAGGACTTTGAATTACTAACTATGAAACACATAGAAAATTCACTTATCTTCATAAGTGTCGAATCCTTTGTTGGCCACTGACAAACTTCCATACATATTAATATAATACCCAAAATATCCCTTTATACGATTGTGCTAGCAATCAAAAGGATAAATCAAAGTAAAATATAATATGCACAAAGTTACCATCGTGCCTCAAGTCTAAGGATTAATCATGTACTATTGTAACATGAAAATTCTTATTCGACATGATAAACTTTCATTAAGAATTTTCATACGGTCATGTTCAGTGAACTTGTTCTCTAACAAGCACCCACATATATGTATTTGCGTCTCACGCTAATGTTGATGGAATGCAACATTCTTATCCAATAAGCATACATACTATGTGCAAGTCTTTTCCGGATTTATTCGATATCCCATCTCGAAATATCCAACGACTTGGAACTGTATTTAAGATCACAACTTTCAAGATATGTTCCATGATCACCATCTCTATGCGCAACCATATCTTATAGCTATAAGTGATCTAGGGATTTTATCTTAAGTGCAAATATATGATAAATGCTTACTCTTAAAATAAAGTAATGCCTTATTATTTAATATAATTCCAATAGATTGTATTTACAAGTAGAATACGTCCAATCTGATTGGAACGTCGGGTATCCTACTCTAACATAATAAGGAGTATAATTGTAATACTTATATTATTTCATTAATTAAAATAAATTTATTTTTGTATAAACTATCCAAATAAAAAATTTAAGAAGTTGAGTAATTTAATAAACTATAAATAATTGTTTATTCCATTTACATCAAAGTTAATAATGACTAGTAAGTTATTAATAATTACTTATTAGAAAGAAATAAGAATGATTATGGACCATTAGATCCAACATATCAAGAATGATGATGAAGTCAAACTATGGTTTGCAAGTTTGTAATTATTTGATCATAGTGTGGTCAAATATATGCGTCTGACCAATAGTTAAGAATAGTTTGGACATTTAATTCAAACCCAACTATCATATGGGACCCATCCCTAAATACATCAACATAAACATAAATATTATATTCGTACCTCCCCACCTACCCCCTCCTCATCTTCTTCCACGTGCACACACACACATACATACACGCACACGCACACACACATTACACAACACACACACACGCAGTGATAAAGCGTCGGACCGCCATCTCATCGTCGCTCCCGCAGCCGGCATCCCTGACCGCCGTCGGGCACAACCACATCATCATTGACCGCCGCAACCATATCTCTTTCATAGAATAAACTGACGCACACGGCATACCATCCAGCGCAAAAACACACACACACACACACACACACACACACACAGAGTGTTCTGACGACAACTGATGCTTCCCTCCACCGTCTGTCGCGTCGCCGCCATCGCCCACAGCCGCTAGCCCCGCCTCTCGCTTCCCGCAGCAACTAGTCCTACCGCAGGTCGCCATTTCCGTCGCCCACCACCAGCCGACGAAATAACCTTCTGACAGTCGACTCTTCTTTTCCGACGACCTTCCACGGTCGGATGTTTTCCTCTCACGACCACTGCCCACACCTCCGCCATTGTCATGGACCACCACACTTTCTCTTTCCGGCCCAGATTTAAACAAGAGAAAAGGCTCTCAAGGACAACCCGACATGTCGTCCGCCCAATATCCGTCGCTACGTCGACGTCGCCCTGCTGTGATAGAAGGCACCGGAAACTGAAGAGATTAGAAAAAGTTTTGAGAGATAGTGACAACGGCATCTTCGAGGGCGGCGGTGGATGGTGGTGCGGCCGTCGATGACGGTCGTCGGCCTGTTGGAGGAGTTTGGTCGTCGGCGGGAGGGAGGCGAGGAGTGATGTGGCTGTGAGATTGGACATGTATTTGAGAACTTGATAGGGTAAAGACTTAATAGCAATTTTATAAACTTTTGTATATTACAATTGAATTTAAGGGTCAAGTCTATAATTAATTGAAATCTAAATAGTATTTTAACACGTAAAATTTTATTATTTTTAATCTGAAAAAAATTTAATTTTTACTAAAACATAAGATAATAATAATATTATTTTATATTGTTTGGTTCTATTATTTGAGTTAAAAAAATTCGACATCAGGTTAAAATAACCTTATTTTATGATTTTTTTTTTAACTTTTGTTTTTCCAATTTTCGTTGTTATTGTGCAATGTGTTATTCGTCGATGTGCAATGTATTTAGCATTATTGTGCACGATTTCGGTCGATATTGTGCAGCCTGAACCGACAAAATTAATGTCCCTAACCAAATTGAAATTGAACTGATTCACTTGACTGTTTGGTCAATTGTTTGAATAATCCTAAATAACCAATTTTTTTTATTTATATTAAATATATATTTAATATTAAATATAAATTCAATCAAATATAGATTTAATATATTGATAATTGTATTGAATATTTTCTTATTATTATATTATTGCACTAAATAACCGAGCTTTTAAAAGTAAAGAAGTACAGTGAAACCAAACAAATAAAATTTTGAACAGAAAAATTTAGTTGATCAGTTACTTTCGGTAATGTGCAATCCAATAGTCATTGACGTGCAATTCATACATCCAAAATGTGCTCCCGCTATACATAAACATTTTAAGAAAATAATAATAATATTTTTTAGATTGTTTAGTCTGATAGTCATGAAAGTCCAATTCATATAACAGTATTATGCACCTGGTTGTAGGCAATTTAAATTGTATGATCCACACTAAACAAAAATGATTTAATTGGTCAAGTAGTTATTTAATAGATTAACCGAATTAATCTAAATAATATATATGATTTATTACTTATATTATAAAAAAGGTTTATTTTTCAACGATTTTATTTAATATTCTATATTTAGTTTTGGCATTGATTGTGAAGTACGGTGATAAAGTGAATTTTTTTTTTGACATATTATTTTATAAAAGTGCAACATTCTGTTATATAAAGTGCACTAATATATAATTTCCCATATAAATTATGTGTATTCAAGAAATATTTTTAATAGATATAATTGTCAATCGAATTAACCTAAATAATAAATATATATTTTAATATATATAGTTAATATTATATATATTTATTGTTGAAAATACATAACATATAAAATACCATCATCGTTATTGTCATATTGTGTGAAATAATGTGCATTTATTTAACTTTTATTTATGCATTATGTAGAATTATATTTTGTTATGTTCATTTTCAATTATACAAACCTCTAATAATGTGTATTTCCATCGTCCTAAATAATTCCATTAATTTATTATCCCCCCTATATATTAATAGAGAACGCGCTGAGCCTACGTGGCTGCTTCTGGTGCTTCGGAATCTTATGTGGCAAAATTACATGCTTCGTTATTAGGCTTGGGTAAATTTTAATTTAATTCCAAACAAAAAATAATTAGGTTCGGATTACCATAAATATGTTGATTATTTATGGTCATGTTACATGTATTAATTGTATTTTAATACCATTCCTTATTATAACTATTGAATTGTATGTATATTTTAAAAGTTAATAACTTTTGTATTTTTTATCAGTTTTACATATGTAGTATATCAAATTAATCTTCTTTTGATGAGATTCGATTTAACATCTATATTGCATATATAAAAAAATAATTTATATTAATCTTTATAACAATAATAAAATTATTTTTAATATTAATTAGAAAAATAAAATTATTTATCAACTAATATATTTATATTTCAAGTAGTTATATGATATAAGTTATAAAAACTAATATAATATAACACATGTAAGTCATAAGTAACACACATCATTCTAAAATATATAGTAATATTTTTTTTTTTGTAAAAAAGTAAACTAAATTTAATATAGTTTTCTCATTAATTTTAAAATTTCAGAATAATTTTTTAACAAGCACCCGTGTAATACACGGGTGTTGTACTAGTTTATATTAAAACTATATTTAGTATGTGAGAAATGTTGTTTACTATTTTTATATTTTTTTTGCAGAAAAGTTGTAATATACGAAATACCGATATCGATAAAGTGCAAGCATACATGTATTAATGTGCATCTAGTATACTATTATTGTGCAGGCTATTAAACGAGTATTTTTTTGTGCATTTCAATTTTGGATATATATATATATATTGTTTATTATATAATATAAAATAAAAAGTTAATTATTGTTTTATCGTTTCGTTAATTTTTTTTTCTTTTTTTTTTTGTAAATAAAGACAATCGTCCTAAATCGAATGCATTAATTTGCATTCTTGTACACATTAATGTGCACTAAGTCGAACACTATTATGTTTTTTTTTTTATATTTAGTATTTTTATATTTTTTATTTAATATTTTATATTATTATATTTTTAAACACATATCATATATATGTCTAAAAAACTTCCAGAAAATACAAATTTGGTCCATTTTACTCAATTGCAATATAACCAAAAATTTATAAATTGCAACTAAGCCCTTCAATCCTGTCTAATCCCCAAAATAAAGTCTCACACAATTGAAGATGCTGCAACACCTCTCTCTGGACGGCGTCGGATGTCGGGAATAAGATGGCTGCGGCGGTCGGACAGTGTGATGAGACATCGGCGGTGGTCGAATGGCGGATCGGGCGGCGACGGCGACGGTCAGATGTCGCGAACGGGACGGAGGCAAATGGACGCCTGCGACTATGAAACGGAGCCCATCTGCTCCTAAATTAACGAGGTCGGTTGCACGCGGTGGTGGGAGAAAGCCCGACGAGGTACTTCATGGTCGACTTCATGTCCGACTTACATCGAACGGACGACGGTAATGTGACAGACCGTAGATGTTGTCGACATCGGTTTTCCGATCTCAGCCAGAGGCGACCGTCTCGACGGCAGAAGAGGTTGTTTCGGTTGAGGAGAGTGTTGTGGGTAACCAGCGGCTATCGGCGGGCGGCGAGCGACGTGCGATTGTGGAGTGTCGGCAGTGGAGTGTGGTGGTGCAAAAGGCGCCAACAGCCGCCATGTGTGTTGTGTGTGTTTGTCTATGATGTATGTGTTGTGTTTTTGAGTGTGTGTGTGTGTGTGTGTGTGTGTGTGTGTGTTGTTTATCCATGTCGTGCAGAGAGAGAGATAGAGAGAGAGAGGTTGGGTAGGGTGGGGTGGGTAGGTGGTTTGACTGGTGGGTGGATTAGGTGGCAGGCTTATTAATCTGTAGTAGGGTCCACATGTTTAAGTGTATTGTATAAAATTACCACAATATCCTTAATGAATGTATATTTTTAGCTTATCATGGCTTTTTTATAAGTCGTTAGATCATGCGATCTAATGACTACGATGTATTTTTATTTCTTTTACTGAACACTATTCTCACTAGAGCGCGCTCCGGTGAGAATGGTGCCCACTAAAAGAAATAAAAATAAATCTTAGTGATCAAATCTGACAATCTAACGACTGATAAAAATGCTAGAATTATACCTTAATTAAGGGTACTTCTGATATTTTTATATATCTGCCATTGGACCGCACCAAACCCACCAACACGTGGGTCTCACAACACACTACTCATCCAACTCTCACAGCCCACACACACATCCACCACAGCATGTCCCACCTTCTCTCACCAACCCCACGTCACCCTCTATCTCTGCCAAACACAAACAAACACAACACATACACGGTTTACACAGTCCCACCGGTAACCAATCGTCATCGCCCGCTGTCCGCCGCTAGTCACCCTCCAGACCAGCCTCACCCACTGCCATCCTCAATTGTCGCCGTACTCCGCCACCACCGAGCACAACGACTGCCGCCTCTGGCTGATATATGAGCATCGAAGCTAACAACCGATGCACTCCCGGACTTGCCGCCAATCCAGTTGAGCTCAAAGATGATTGAGAACGACTTAATTGATCGGCCGGAACCCTAATCAATGGAGAACACCTGAAATCGCAGACAGTCGGCACCACCCGACCGCCTCATCGAAAATCAAACTAGACATCTGACTCTCGGACTTTCTCTTATCACACTCTGGTGGATGGACTCGACGGCAACATCCGATGGCTGCTCTAGGCGCACGATGGTATCGTGAATTCTAGATTCAAGAATATGAATTTCGGGCTAGGTGATTGTTTGAGAGTTTGATAATTCACAGGGACCCAATCACAATTTCGGAAATTTTAATCTAGTTCATGGGTTAAATTTTTAATTTGTCCAAACTTTAGTAATCTTCCCTATATATAATTCCAAAATGCGCTGAGCCTACGTGGCTGCTTCTGGTGCTTCGGAATCCTATTTGGCGAAGAATCATGCTTCGTAATTAGGTTTAGACAAATAATATTAATATATTAATAATCAATAATCTAGGTTCGGGTATTCCATAAATATTATTTAGCTAACTTAGGTATTTTAATATCACTTTTACTAATATAACCCTTTAATTATTTGTAATTTTACAGTGAGACACTAAGTGACTAATATATCCCTAAATTTAGATTTGCTTCCTTCAATAATCTATTGAATTATAAATGTATTTTTAAAGTAGACAACTTTTATATTTCTTATCGGTTTTACATATATAATATATCAAATTAATCATCTTTTGATGATCTTCGATTTGACATCCATATTGTATATATAAAATAAATAAATTATATTTATCTTTATAATAATAAAAAATAATAATATTTATTAAAATTCGTTAGAAAAATAAAATTATTTCTCAATTGATATATTTATATTTAATGTAGTTATATAGTGTAAGTAAAAAATTAGTATAATATAACACAAGTAAGTCGCACAAATAAAAAGTGTCATAATAAATATATAATATATATATATATATATATATATATTCTTATAAAAGGTATTTAAATTTTCAAACTACTTTTTCTCATTAATTTTAAATTTTAAGAAAAAAAATTAGCAAGCACCCGTGTAATACACGGGTGTTGTACTAATCATACAATAATGTTAAATGATTTGCACAAAATCATGTTTGGAATCTCGCAAAAAATTATTCTCACTGCAGAAGCTAAAAATATTGGTTCGAATTTATATGGTTGGATTTCATTATCTGATACTACTTTTCAATTAAAATATTAGGTCCAATGTTGGATTCTTATTTTTTATATAAAATGGTTATAAATTTCAGCAAAAAAAAGTATAAAATATAAAATAAAAATATTAAAAACAGTAACTATATTCTTTATAATATAAATAATATTTTACTTCAGTTATTTTTGGTTATTTCAGTTCAGTTTTAATTTAATTTGAAACAAAAGTTCGACCGATTCATACTGCACAATATGGTTAGATATACTGCATGTTAATGACTACCAGACTGCACAACAACGACTGCTAGAAATTATGCTTCAAATAGTTATATTTTAGTTTGATTATTTTCTTTTTTTTTTACTTTAAGAAAAAAATTAGTTATTCAACCGAAAAGAAACAAGAATATAAATTATTAAATAAACACATAAAAAATATCAAAATATCGACGTCAACCGATTAGCAATATTGTGTATATACCGACCATTTCTCAAAATATCGATGCCAACCGAATACACGTTTAATACATTTTTTAGGCAAAAACTATATTTTTTTACAATATCAATAATATTTTTTTTCAGTTATTTTAGTTAATTCTGTTAACCAACCAAATAAGAAAAATTAATACGATTTAATGTTAATTTAGTTTGAGACAAAAGCTCAACATATTAAGATTGCAATATCAAATTAAATCGTGCAAAATATGGTTAGATGAGTTGCCCATTAATGACTATCATGTTGCATTATTCGATTTTTTTTTTTATTTCAATACGCTTGTTTGTTTTTACCTTTAAAATTTTGGTTATTTGTACCAATAAAAAAATAATATTAATTATTAAACAAGCATATAAAAATAACAAAATCTGACGACAATCATTTAACGGTATTGTGTATAAATTGGCCAAAATTTTCAGAATATTATCGCTACACGAAAACAATTTTGATACATATTTTCATATGTTAATACTAAATATATTGTTATAATATAAATACTATGTTGAAAAGCAGCCTGATGTATTGATGTGCAGAGTGCTGAAAAGCAGATACTTTAGTGATTGCTCTATCTTTGATGGGAAGAATTCTGGGGGTGCTTCTTGGCTTTGGAACTCTTGGGCCACTCTATTACCAGATTTGCAAAAGCATGTGAATATTGTGATTAGGAATGGGCAGAGTACTAAACTTAATGAAACCAACTGGGTTCCAGAACTTTTCTGCAGGAAACCTCAACTGAGGGTGGAGGTTGATGGGAACTACTTCTGGGTCAAGGATTTGGTGCTGGCAGGGGGAGTACAGTGGGACATGAACCTCATCAAAGCTCTTTTTTCTGAAGATGATGCAGAGAAGATCATGAGGATTAAAACTCTTAACCCCAGAGCTAAAGACCAATGGCAGTGTAATTTCTTGGCTAAAGGGAGGTTTTCTGTCAAGAGAGCTTATTCCCATTTCCTGTCTGTCAAGTTGGGGCAAAGGCAGGTGGCTGAATCTAGTTCTATGGCTAGTGGGAATAAGAAGGCCAGGGCCAGATGTTGGAAGATGAAAGTTATGGGGAAGGTGAAGCATTTTGTCTGGCAATGTTTCTCAAATATTCTCCCAGTGAGTACAAATTTGCAGGCCAGATGTGTGGAGCTTGGTACCATATGCAGGGTTTGTGGTGAGGAGGAAGAAACTCAAGAGCACTGTCTGTTCCTATGTAGGAAAGCTAGAACAGTATGGAGACTTGCCCCTGTTACCTGGAATAGAGTGCAAGAGGAAAGGATGTCTTTTAAGCAATGGTGGTGGTGGGTGAGCTCCATGGAGAATGATGACTATTGTGAGGACAGAATTCGACTCTCCACCTACATTTTATGGTGGTTGTGGAGAGCTAGAAACCTTTGGGTTTTTGAGAGTAAGTGGCATGCTGAAAGCTGGATAATTAAAGCTGCATTGATGGACTGGCAGGACTTCAAAACCATCAACAATAGGGGCTAATGGAGGTGCAGATGAGGTAGATTATGTCTTGAGTCAGTTTTTTACCTCGTTGTTATCTTTCTTAGTTGATATTGTTGGTCTGGATTGTTGTTCTGTGTTTGGGTCTGCTAAGGGAGTTGTGTTGTGATTTGTTTGTAGCTTTCAGCTACGACTTGTGGTAGGTTTTTCTGGTTTGTTTTAGTGTCTCTGTTGGTTGGCTTTGTTGTGTTTAGGGAGCCTGTGTGCTACCCTCTCAGTTATGCCGCTTTTTTGACCTTTTTGGTCATTTTTTATTAATGGAGATCGCTATATCGTTGGAAAAAAAAAATCCATGTCCCACGTTTAAAAAAAAGCGTTCAGGTTTTTTTTTTTTTCAAAAGTTCGAATTGCATATTTCGGTTTTCAAAAATTCGACCAATGAATAATGAGCATATACACATGCTATATTGTACATTATGCTGAACATTATTGTGCATTATTAGGATTTTGTTAAATTATAAATTTACCCATAGTTGAATTGTAATAATTTAAAATTTCTGAAATTGCAACTAAATCCTTGGATTTTTTTTTTAAATAACTAATTTGCCTCACATACTAAATTGAAATATACTGAAAGTTAATGAATTGCAATTAGACTCCTCAAACATATCAACTTTCCAACAATATACCCCCCAACTCTTCTGAAAAAAACTACAAAATCCATTCATAATTCTCAGCCCTCAAACATACTGGCCGTCTTTTCCGACCACTGTCGTCGCCGTCCTTGCCTTCGAAGATTAACCCGTGGCACCGTCGGCCTAAATGGTGGGCGTTGCTGACGGCTGGTAGGTGCACGCTGGACGATTTGCTGTTCCCTGACATAAATGGTGGACAGTTTTGAGGAGATTATGCATGGTCCGGATGTTGGTCATTTTTCTTTTTTTTGCCGCGTGGATGAGATTGATATCGTCGGCAGTGCCACGCATGGTTGTTGGCAACATACGAACTGGATGTTGTGGCGGGGATGACGGAGGAGACATAAACGATGAGCCTGATAATGTGGTTGACGACGTCGGTGGCACGGTGGCGGGGCTGAGAACGCGACTGACGTGCGGTAACGGAGGCGACTACATTTTGGGCTGGCAAAGGCGATGAACGATGAAGATGGCACATTCGTTGCGGCAGTGGGGCTAAGCACGCTGTCGATGTGCAGTGGTGGTGGGATCTGATGAGGCCGTAAAGTATGTGTGTGTATGTGTGTGTGTGTGCAGTGTGTGTAAGTGTGATAGAGAGAGTATGGTTAGTTGGGTTTGTGGTGGGCCCAAAGTGAATATGTAATGTGTTAGGGTTTGAAGAGATTCTAACGGGCGCGATTTGTTAACTAATAAATGGCATTTAAATCTGAAAGAACAGGTTGGTTGTAGTGAGTAGACATCATTCTTGAACAAGTACTTGCAAGTCATTCAAGAATTGGGGGTGAGGGGAAGGGCGTAGATGATATTAGCTCCCAGATTAACTCGATGAACCGGCTTGAGTGGTTAGCTCGAGCATAGTTGGTTTGGAGGAGTCTTAGCTCAGTGTCAGCACTTGACCTTGTCAGGAAACTCACTTCGGCAGCTCGGGGTACGGGTCAACCAACTTAGAAAATTGAGGGGTCCAGTGTTCGCCTATAATTTTAAAGCTCGATCGCAAGTGTACGGCTTCGCTCGTAGTATGTGGCAAGCAAGGTCGTATCCCAAGAGACCAAATAATTAATATATCAAGTAATAGATTATGATAATGTCAACTTTATTTAGATGATCGTAATTGGATAGATTAGATAAACTAAGAGAATAAATCACACAGAATAAAGCAAAAATAAAGCACTAGCTAGAAAAACACGTAAGAAAATATATGGGAATGATAGATTCTAAGAAGTTGGGTCCAATTAATAGTTGGGTTCCTTCAAAAATATCACAACTAAATGTTTTCTTTATCTACCCTATAAGATGATCACAAATTTAGCTTATCGTTTCTCTCGAGATCGATAAAACCGTAGATTAAATCACATATATTAGCGTCTCCACTCAACACATGCAATTCAACTCCAAAAAGATTAAAAGACCCAAAATCCTCCCAACTATCTACTAATCTCTCGATTCAAGCAAATAAATTGTGTCAAATATTAAAGATCTAATATTGAACTCATCTCTCGAATTATGAACAATATCATCAAACATGTAAAAGCAGTGGTTAATTGCAATTCATGAAATAAGAACAAAATATTTGAATAGGGTTCAAAAGAAAACAATCAACTATGATAAATCATCCAAAAATCCCAAACTATTAATCTACTACCATGTCTTAGAATCAAAGAAATTTAGCTACTCATGTTTTAATTCAAATACATAGACATATTAGAAATCATCATGAGAAAATAAGTTCAAAAGAGAGAAAGAAAAACTAGAAATCTTGTGGTTGATCTTCTCTTCTTCTCAATTGCTTCCCTTCTTTGTTACAAGCCCTTCTCCTTGTGTTCTCTCCGTTTCTCCTTCAGAATAGGGTTAATATACCTTTTGTAATGTCCAAAACTCTTCTCCTTATCCAAAAAGGCAAGGGAATAAAAACTGCCCGCGTGTGCGACACGACCCGACATGCCCGTGTAATAGGTCGTGTCACGGGTCGTGTCAGGTACCTGGCTTCGAAATCCTTCTGCTGAGGTGACATGGCCTCTGACACAGGCATGATGCCCGTGTCACTGCCCGTGTCACAAATCTGCACTTTATTTTTCACTTGTTTCACTCGTTTCTTCCATTCCTTTCATCCGTACATCAATTTTTCATCATCCCGGGGTTCCTAGGTACCCACCATGTGCCTCCAATAGCCAAAAGCTCTACAAATATGTGAAATATCTACAAAACAAGCACGTGTAATACCTTCCAACAAATATAGAATTAAAGCACAAATATGCAATTTATACACCAATAATGCGATGAATAAGCTCTAAATCCTATATAAATATGGTGTAAAATCACACATGGACAAACCCCCAAACTTAAACCATTGATAGTCCCGATCAATGCATCAAACTCCTAACAACACACAATAAAAAACAATCACACTCTCAAAGTCAATCATACACATCATCAATAGGCATCAGACATATAACATACTAAGTTCCAAAATTTTTAAACAAAAAGAATGCTTCATCAAAATTATGGTTAATACTTCAATCCACAAATACCTCACCGGATAAGTGTATACTCTCACTCTCCAAAGTGTATAGGGAAATAATTGCTCAAATCAATTCAATGTTGAAGAATTACCATAAGCTTGCAAATCGTCTACTATCTCCACCACTTATTATGCATGCACTTCATGAATCAAAAAGAACTTCTTATTTGGTTGTAATGTAGACTATTTGGTTAGGGTAGAAAAAATATTGGTAAAGTGACGAATACTTGAGCATCTAGAACCACAAAACATGAACTACACCATTTCATCACCTACCAATCATAATCAACCCAACTCATCCATACCCTATTTCAATCAAATATCCACAAGCCATATAAGAAAATAAAATCAAACCAAACCAAAAACTTAACTATATACACAATTTCACCATCTTAAACTCCTCTTTTTTTTTTTCTTTTTTTTTTTCAGATTTTTCATTTTTTCTTCTTTTTTTTTTCAGATTTTTTTT
>CACSLK010027831.1:9218859-9246835 GCA_902706635.1 Striga hermonthica
TTTTTCATTGGCCTCATTCAATGGCCTTATTCAAATTCCCAAACAACACTTTCATCCCAAAACATCCCTTTTTTTTTTCACCACCACAACACACTCATCCCTTCACATAATATAATCCTAAATGCTCAAGTAGGGACAAGGAAAGATAAAGATAATAGTTTAATGTGTGGCAATCAATAAAATAGACAAAAGCTCAAAAGGGTTGACTAGGGAATAAAAACATTACTTGGTAAGCTAAAAGTCAAAAGGGCTAAAACAAAAATATGCCTTAAATCATTTTCACAAAAATGCACACACCACGTAGTCTCAATATAGATAGCAATGCAAGTTCTAGAATTCAACAACAATGAACGATACACTCAATCAACAAAGTATAAGGCTCAAAAGCTCACAAGTGATCATATATCCATGAATTAAAAGCATCAAACAATCATTCAAATTCACAATTCAATCAATTCTCAAATCTCATCACCTAGTACATCATGCCCAAATTCCATATCCAATATGCATAACAAACTTATCAAGGCGAATCCAAGTTGACCAACTACAACTACTCAAATCCTATAAAAGCAATAAACGTGCTAAAACAATAAACCTAACATGCAACTAAATGATATGCAAGGTAATGTAAGATATCTTGTTATCTTCTCTCTAAATTTCTCAAATCAAAATATCACATCTCCCGCCAAATTTGAATGAAATTATATGAAGCACATAAGGGAAGAATAGAATTTCAATAAAAGTAAAATAGAGAAAACTTACAAAACATCATCAGAGAAGTGACAATTCTTGGTATAGATCTCAAAGCATATTCTTTGTCACATAAATCTCTCCAAGTAATATTCTGCAAGGAAGAAAACAAAATATCAAACAAACTAAAAATATAACTAACTAAAAAAATAAAAAATAAAGCAGTAAACATTGGGTTGCCTCCCAACAAGCGCTAAGTTTAACGTCTTCAGCCAGACGCCTGTAAGAATCACGACTCCTTCAAAGTCATGTAGGACAACTTCTCATTTTGGTACGAATGAAAGTAGTGCTTTATCCGTTGTCCGTTGACTACAAAGGTCTCGCCGTCTCATGCAACCAATTCCTCTTCCTCCTTTGTCATTACTGTCATTCCTCCCTTTTTCGGTACAACTTGCATTGGGCTCACCCACTCACTATCAGAAATAGCAACTATAATCCCTAAATATGAATATGTCAAATTATCTGGCAATGGTTTGAGCTCCAAAATCGGTGTGTCGGGCTTTGAAGGACTGGAATCGGGTGAAATAGGGGTGAAAAGTACATCTGACACGACCCCCGACACGGGCCGTGCTTGGTTGTTCGGGTCGTGTCGCGTTCCGTGCTCCAAAACACGTCTCTGATGACCTGACACGGGCACCTGACACGGCCCGTGTCACAGGTCGTGTCGAGTCTGGGCAGATTCTTCAACTTCCAGGTTCTTGACACGACCACCTGACACGGGCTGGTTGGTCGTGTCACAGCCCATGTCACCCCTGCAGAGCCTACTTTCGCATCTTTTCTTCTTCTTTTCGATCCCCAAACTCAAAATCTCTTTCGTCTTGCTTTCCTCTTGCGTAGAATCAAAAGCAAACACATATTCGTATAAGTTAGAGTCATTTAATTCAAGTATCGAATCATTAGGGGAACAAGAATTAATCAATCCATATTCCAAAGAATCTCTAGACAATGTATGATCAAGATGAGACAAGACGCATGAATCTATAGTATCAAGAAAGTTACAAAGCGCATTATTATCATGAAATTTCATAGCCTTATATATAGAAAATGACACATGCTCATCATTAACACGCAAAGTAAGTTCTCCCTTTTTGACGTCAATCAAGGCATCTCCCGTTGCTAGAAACGGTCTTCCTAGAATCAATGGCACCTCGTTATCTTCCTCCATGTCCAACACAATGAAATCAACGGGAAAGATAAAGTCGGATACGTAATCGAACGATCCGCCGACTTTAAGGTCATCGTAGATGGCTTCACTTCTCCTAATCTGAGCTTCCTGAAAATTGACAAAGGCATGAGATTAATACTATCACCAAGATCACATAAAGCATTGTTAATGGAAATATTTCTAATAGTGCAAGGAATCGTAAAGCTGCCGGGGTCCTTAAGCTTCTGAGGAATCGTGCGTTGGAAGATTGCACTACGCTCTTCCGTTAAGGTCACCGTCTCATGTTCATCAATCTCCTTCTTCTTCGCAAGTCGTTGAGGAAACAATAAAGGGATAGAAAGTTTAGGAGAGCCAAAGTTAGAATTAAATGTAATCCCAGGCCTCAACATTGTTACCACACTTGGTTCTTTCTCCGACATATCTGGACCTTCATACTCTGTTTCAGCTCGTAGATAGATGGCATGACATTGCTCTTTCGGGTTCAACTCGGTATTGCTTGGAAATTGACCCTTTTGGTGCTGGCTTCCCACGGCTTTGGCCAGTTGGCCAATTTGCATCTCCAAATTTTTCAATTGAGCTCCCACTGTCGTAGCCAGTTGTGTCATTTGATTCTCAATCTTGTCCAACTTCTCTTCATCTCTGTTGAAACGATTTCTCGTCTCATTCATGAAAGCTATCAGAATATCCTCCATGTTCGTCTTCTTCTCTTCAACGATCTCACCGTTGACCACCTTGAATCCCGGTGGTGGTTGGAGCACGTTCTTCGTATTTCCATAGGAAAAATTTTCATGATTCCTATTATTCGGGTGATAGAAACCCGACATCGGATTGGAGCGATAATTGTTGAAGTTCCGAGTATTCATAAAGTTAGCCTCTCCTAAGGGGTCTGGAGGTAACACGTTGCCTTGTCCCCCACTCATCTCATCAGCCCCTTTTGTCAATGCATTCAATTTCGTCGTCAAGGACGACATTTGAGCTGCTAACTCCGTAATCGGATCAGAAGTCGTCACCTCCGCTACCCGTCTGATACTTGACCTCTCAGAAGGCCACTGATAACTGTTCACGGCCATCTCTTTCAATAAGTTGTATGCTTCCTCCGGTGTTTTAGCCAATAGAGCTCCTCCAGCAGCCGCATCTACAAAGGCTCTCGTTTGCCCTAACAACCCGTTATAGAAGAAACAAAGTTGTTGATCATCTGGAAAACCATGTCGAGGGAATTTTCTCAACAACTCTCTAAATCGATCCCACGCCTCGTATAAAGGCTTCGAGTCTTGCTGCCTAATGCAAGCGTAAGCGTCCTGGTCCGGTTTGAACGGATGGATCTTGGTCCTCGCCGGTAGAATGCCGGAAACCTGCAAATAACTCTCACACCGGTGGTTGTATCCGGTGAAGAGCCTCCGATGCTTAAGTCAGTACGTGTATGAGTATACTGAAGTGAAAATATGGAAAATAGAATGTGTTCAAGGAGAGAGGCTCACCCCCTTTATATAGGGGTGAGATACCTGCCCTAACAGCTGCCCGGATAAGGATGAGCTGGCTGCCCAAGCTGCCCGTCCGTACTCTGACACGCCGCTCACATGTCAGAGGTGGCACGGGGCATTGGGAGCTGTCAGAGGTGGTTATCGCTATCACCCAATACATTGTCGACACGTGTCCCCCCTGCACATGGGGTAAATATTCTCCTGGGATTCAGTTAGAGGCTCTTACGCGCGCCCGTGATACACGCGCCCATGACTGGGCCGACTGTTGGTTCCTCGAAGCAATCAAACTGTTGAGGTCGAATAGGTTGCCCGACCATGTATCTGGTCGAGCGATGGGTTGCTCGATCGTTAGTCTGGTCGTGCGGTGGACTGGTCGACCACCTGCCTGGTCGATTCCCTGAATGTTCGATCTTCCTGCCTTTTGGCTTGGCTCCCTCTTGGTTTAACCTTCTCGACCGGCCAAGCAGACCGGTTTAGCCTTGTGTATATAATATCCCATATCATCTAGTCCCCCCCACTCTGGTCGAGCCTGAGTAACTCGATCTAAGAGTGAATTGGTATTTATCGACCTCCAGGATGGCTCGTCGTCAGATGTCGACCGGCTGGCGAGTTTCCCGCTTATCTTTTCAAATAAATTCCCATTAATTGTCAGGCATAAAGTAGTCTGTCCCATATCCTTCCTGTCTCATCTGCTTTCCTGCCACGCGTCGCTTCTGTTCGCGTGTGTCAGGTACTTTAATGATGACGCCCCCTCGCACAACGCTCCCACTTAGAGTGCCGTGCAATTTAATGCTTTCCGTCGTGCGATCTAACTTTAATCTAACGGTCTTCATCTTTCCACCTCTTGGACTCCTCAGAGTATAAAATCAACACTTACCAGATTTTTAGACTTTTTTCACCTCTGCAATTCTCGAATTCCTCTATACCCAAAATTCTTTCTGCAAAAAACCTTCACTGTCTTGGCGATTTCTCCTGCGTTCTTTCAAACTTCCATCTTTCATTGATCCACGGTTATGAGTAAGTCTCTCCGCCCTTGAATTTGTATTCTTTGTAGTTCTATTTTGTGTATTCTTGGATTTTCAATACTGGGTACCCTTGATCTGTCTGTCGAATTGTTTCAAATTGGCGTGTCTTGTGTTGAATTTGTGCTTGGAATACTTTTGTCTGTCTATTGAATGTTGGGGGTTTTGCTTCTCCTCTGAAAATTTTTGAAATTTTCATCCCTATACCTCCCAGATTCTTCCTCTGGTTTTGGGATTGCTCTCTCTCATAACCCTAATCTTTCTTCTTTCCTCTTTCTTTCTTGCGGCGGCTTCTTTTTGATATTGTTCCCTTTGTCTTTGTTTTGATTCTCTTTTCAGACTCTGAGACCTCCTCTGATTCAGTTGAAATACTGCCCTCTGCGCTCGAAGCTGTCCCTCTCTCTATCCTTCGCCCCGGTGACACAGTTCCTACCCGTGTTTTTATAGCCCGCGTCGCTTCTTCAAACTCCGGGGATACCATGGATAACCTTCCTCTCCGCCACCGTCGACCTGCTCTTGGCGCGTTAGACGTGCCAGAGAAGGACGAGGTTATTTCTCCGTAGCCCACTGCTCCTCCCTCTTCAAATTCCCCGCCCAAGCGGTCCTCGACCAAAAAACCTTCCAAGCGACCATCTTCTACCTCTCTTTCTCACCCTTGGTTTAATCCTGAAAAAATCAGCCAACCTCTTGGTTGGGCGTTCATTAGATCTTCCCCCTCCGACAGATATGATCATCCTCCGCAAGATTGTTACTCTTTCTTCGAGATTCAGTTCAAGCTCGTTCTCCGTTTTCCTCTAAGTCCTGAGCTACTTCGCATTTGCAAGTGGTTCTCTCTTCCCCTGCATCAACTTCCCCCTAATGCTATCCGTTTCATGAACGTTTTCATTATTCTTTGCCATGTCCGTTTGGGTCGATTCGATCTGGATTTCTTCCACTATTGCTATGGCCCTTCGAAGCAAGGTCGAGGACTTTACCTAAAAAGCCGTAATGGCGCCCATTTCATCAACGACATCCCTTCTAACCTCCCCAAGTGGAGTGATAAGTTTATTTTTGTTCGACCTGACGCCCCTTTCCCATGGCCTTCCATTCCTTGGATCAAGGAAGTCTCGCGAGAGGCGGCTTCGGCCCCTCCTTCGAACCATCTCTTCGACCAACGAATTCACACTTGGAATGCCAAGTCCGTTGAGTCTGAAAAACTCCTTGGTGATGAAAATCTTCTCCACTTTTGCGGTCTGCTCACCCATAAAACTCTTTCTCCTCCTACTGAGGAGATTCTCAATCTTGTTCGTATTGACAATGATCCAGGTGATTCTCGATCAGTTCACTTGAATGCTTACGTATATTTGCCTTTTTGTTGATGTGAGTGTTAATGTTGATTTTATCCCTCTTGATTTTTTTAACGCAGAGGCTCCTAGCTTCAACATTCCTCTGAGGAAAGTCCCCCTGAAAAAGAAGACGGGGGTACTTCCAGTTCGGCTGGGGGCCAGGCCGAGGGATCGAGCACCTCTTCGGGGGCTCGACCAGAACCACAACAACATTCACCTCCGCGGGAGGCTCCCTTACCTCCATCACCTCCGCCGGGGCCACAACAGTCTCAACAACAGCCGCAACAAGAGAGACAACAATAGCAACAGCAACAGCAACCACAACCACAACAGAAACAACAACAACAGCAACAGCACCAATCGCAGCAGCCCCAGCCGCCCAAACAACAACAGCAACAGCACCAATCCGTCTCTCAATCGACCACAAAATCCTCGAACTCCTCGAAAACCGTCGATCACCAACCTAAGACCGGTGATCGCCAAAGAACCATCGACCGCCATCAAAAGGCCGACGACTGCCATCAAAAGACTGACGACCGCTCCCAGAAAACAGGTCCGCGAACCTCCTCCCCCAAGGCCAACCTTCAAGCCAAAACTGTCGATAAAACCTCCGAGCCCAACACCTCATCCAAAACCAAAACCCAAGAAAAACTGCCCCTCGCCCAACAATCCTCCAAAACCACTCCTGTCGGATCGACCAAAGCTCTGGTCGAGTCCGGCAATCGTGATGACGGGGGACGCGAGTCAGCCTTGGGCAAACGCTCTCGTACTGAGCAGGGCGAGGCAGTTGCCAAGCGGGGGCGCGCTGGCTATCTTCCTCCTGATCCTCTCACCACGAGGTCGACATCCCTGCTGTCCGCCTCTGTGAACGAGGTAGCCGAACGCCTCGAGGGTGCCCTCCTCGAGGATGATCGCAAAAAGGCTATCGTCATGCTGCCCGAGGTTGGCGATAAGCTCGTGCAGTGGCTCGCTCAGGTATTATCCATCTCCACTCTTTACATTGGTCCTTCTTGTTTTCTTTCACCGATACATGGATTGAACTATCTTGTCATTTATGTTGATAGGGCTTGGTCGATTTTTTGCCTCTGGCTAAAGAGGCTCGAGACAGCTCGGGGAAGTCAATAAAGAGCCTGGAGAGCAATATCTGCTACTTGCAGGACAAAAATTCGACTCTCCTGACTCATAATGCCAAGCTCTGCGAGACGCAAAACGAGCAAAAATCCGAGTTCGAGGTGAAAATCAAGTCTCTCGATGAGGAGCTCTCGAACAAAAATAAGGCTCTCGCAGAGAGAGAAGCCGCCCTCGCGGTGAAGGAGGTAGCTGCGGCGGAGAAGGAGACCGCCTTAAAGGAGAGGGAGGCTGCCCTCGAGCAGGAGAAAGCTGCTCGAGCCCAAGCAGAAGCTGCTCGAGCCCAGGCAGAGAGTGCTCGAGCTGAAGCAGAGGCCGCTCGAGCTGCGACGGAGGTCACCTTAACTAAAGAACGAGCTGCCCACACTCAACAATGCAAACACTACGCTGATGCCGCTGCCCTTCGAGCTCGGCAAATGATGTGGGGCACCACTACGGGGCAACTCTTCCTTCGAGAGTACCGTGATCAAGTGGTGGCCGATTACACGCGGTCACCACAACATTTGAAGGAGGTGCAAGATTTCGGGGTGGACTGCTTTCAGTTTGCCCTTCAGAAGGCCAGCGAGCAGATCGCCGAGGACGACTTCGAGCAGCTCGACCCTGGGGCTATCTGGGAGGCCTTGCCCAAGGTCCCTTCTAGCTTCCAGGGCAATCCTAACTTACCGCTTGAGCACGAGTGGTGGTCAGGACTGCTTGAAAGGACTCTGGCTCGATCGGATGTACTGAAGAAGACATACGCTCTGCCCGATGGCCTCACTCCTCCTGCCTCGATGCTGGCTGTGCTGACCGAGTCTATCCGTCAGCGCCCACTCATTGAAGCTTGTGACTCGACCTCAGGGACCAGCCACCCGCCTGACCCGAATGCTAACATGAGCAATGCGGACTCGACCACCGCTCCTCCTCCTTAGATTGGCTTTACATTTCATCATAAATTCGAACTATATACTTGAATATCTTTTGTAATATTTTTCTTTGAAATGACAATGTTTGTTTTTTTATTTGCCGTGGTCTTCGACAATGCTTTTGATACTTCGACTTCTTACCTTTTTCATAACTTCTCGATGGGAATACCAAAGCGGACTTCGGAGTATGATTAGTGCGAACTTTGATACATGAATAATACGCTTTTATTAACCGGTCCATTCATCATTGTTTAAGTGGTGTTTGTTTGCTTCACGATCACTTGAATAATTTAGTCGCACCATACACATACACACATGCCCACCCCTGGAGGTGGTCAGAACATGCGACCATCCAGCCTCGTGGCCTTAAATATGATGGGTTTCCTGCTTTTGAACACATGCCCACCCCTGGAGGTGGTCGAACATGCGACCATCCAGCCTCATGGCCTTAAACGTGATGGGTTTTCTATTTTTGAACACATGCCCACCCCTGGAGGTGGTCGAACATGCGACCATCCAGCCTCGTGGCCTTAAACGTGATGGGTTTTCTATATTTGAACATATGCCCACCCCTGGAGGTGGTCGAACATGCGACCATCCAGCCTCGTGGCCTTAAACGTGATGAGTTTTCTGTTTTTGAGCACATGCCCACCCCTTGGTCTAGTGGTTGTGCAAATTCCGGTGCTCTTTGCTTTCTGTTTCCTCAGCCGGTTATACGATCTTCAATGTAGGTCTCGTGTCTTCACACTTGCCCACCCCGAGGAATGTTCTAAACAGGAGGTCTTCGACCAACCTGCCCACCCCAAGGAATGTTCTAAACAAGCGACCACCCAACCCGAGGGCCTTAGTCATGGTGGGTTTTGGTCTTCACACTTGCCCACCCCGAGGAATGTACTAAACAGGAGGTCTTCGACCAACCTGCCCACCCCAAGGAATGTTCTAAACAAGCGACTTCCAAGTCAAACCATACCACACACACATCCTATCATCCAGATTATACCAACATTCCAAGCATAAGAAAGTGTACAATAAAGCGAATAAAATCAGAAAAATCATTGAACTTCATTGTTTCTTGAGCAAACTTTGCAATTTACATCTTCGTTCGAATTTCTCGACTTTCCTTTTAAAAGAAACGAAAATTTTCACACATAATATTTTTTCAAATTAGCTATGTTCCATGACCTGGCAAGCGATCGGCCCTCAGCATCTTTCAGCGAGTACGCTCCTCCTGCGTGCACTCGCTCGACCAGGTATGACCCTTCCCAATTCGGCTCCAGCTTTCTCACATGCTTGAGCACATCGACACGCGTCCAAACCAGGTCGCCCACTTGGAGTCTGTGAATCTTCACCTTTTTGTCGTGAGCGGCTCGCATCCTTTGCTTGTATGCCTCCACCCTGATTGATGCTTTCCCACGCAGCTCCTCAATAGTATCTAAGGCCGCCATCATCAGCTCCTCGTTCTGTTCAGCATCATACGTGCTCGACCTCTGGGATGATAACTCGACCTCGACCGGCAGCAACGCTTCCATTCCATAAGCTAAGCTGAACGGGGTTTTTCCTATCGTCGACCTCGGGGTTGTGCGATATGCCCAAAGTACAGAACTCAGTTTATCGACCCATGCTCCCAAGGCCTTCTCCAACTTTGTTTTCAACCCACTCAATATAATTCGGTTGGTTACCTCGACCTGGCCATTGGCTTGCGGATGAGCAACGGAAGCAAAGTGTTGCTCGATTTTCATGTCTTCGCACCACGCTCGAATCCGCTTACCATTGAATTGAGTGTCGTTGTCGGAGATCAACACTTTGGGTATGCCAAACCGACAGCAGATGTTATTGTATAGAAATTTAATTACTTTCTCCTCCGTTATTTTTGCCAAGTGCTCGGCTTCCACCCATTTTGTGAAATAATCGACCGCCACTATTAAGAACTTCCTCTGCCCGGTTCCCTGAGGCATCGGCCCCACCAGGTCAATACCCCACTGGGCGAATGGTATAGGGGCACTCACCGTTGTCATTGCTTCTGCTGGTTGGTGGATAAGGGGGCCATGTTTTTGGCATTGCACCTTTCGCATCTTCCCTCATCGTTGGCCAAAAATATCCCGACCTTAAAATCCTTGCGACCAAAGCCCCCGACTTGCTATGATCACCGCAGCATCCTTCGTGCATCTCTCTCAGCACGTATCGACCTTCTTCCTTAGTAACACACCGCAAATGGGGTCCCCCATACGACCGTTTGTAAAGAATGCCTCCCTGCTCGAAAAACCTCCTCACCACTTTTATCGTTCCTTCTTTCAGCTCCTCCAAGATTGGGGCCCTCCAATCTTCCACTTCTTCGATCTCCGCCACTTCTACTTCGACCATACTCCTTTCAAGATGCAATAAAGTGACACTTCTGCTCTTGCAGTCCACCAAGCTCTGAGCGATTTTCGATAATAGGTCCGCTCGACCATTTTCTCCTCGAGGAATTTGTATCAGCTCGAATGAATCGAACTCCTCCTTGAACTTCCTCATCTCGTCTACATACTTTTGCATCCGGTCCTCCTTGACTTCAAATCCCTCCTGAAATTGCCCAACCACCAGTTGAGAATCAGAATGCACTTGTACTTTTCGAGCTCTTCCCGCCTTGGCTAAACTCAGGCCTTTGATTACTGCTTCATATTCGGCCTCATTATTGGATACTTTGAACCTCACTTTAACTGCAAATTCCAAGTAATCGCCTTTAGGAGAAACAAGGACAATTCCTAAACCTGCCCCACTTCGCGCCACTGATCCATCCACAAACAGCTGCCATACTCCCTCTAACTCCCCCTCGACTTTCGTGCCTTCATGGATAAAATCGGCCAACACCTGCGCCTTTATGGCCCTCCTTGGTTCATACAATACAGAATATTCACTCAACTCGACCGCCCATTTCACCAATCGACCGGAGACCGATGGTCGACCAAGTGCTTCTCCCAGCGGCATGTTTGTTCGCACCTTCACCTTATGATTCAAGAAACAGGGTCTCAACTTTCGAGCGGTCACGACCACAGCCAAAGCGCACTTCTCGATCTTTGAATACCTCATTTCTGCCCCTTACATCACCCTGCTCACGTAATAGATAGGAAATTGCGCTACTCCTTCCTCCCGTAACAATACCGATCTTACCGCCCTGTCTCCTATAGAAATGTATAGCACCAACTCCTCGCCCTGCACAGGTTTAGCCAATAGGGGAAGGTTGGCTAACACCCTTCGCAGCTCCTCAAAGGCCCCCTGCGCCTCCTCCGTTTATTGGAATTTTGCACTCTTCTTCAATGTTTTAAATAATGGACCACTCTTCTCCACCACCTTCGATATAAAACGGCTCAGCCCCGCAATTCGACCAACTAAGATCTGTACTTCTTTAACATTCGTCGGCGGCTTCATCTCCATTACAGCTCGAACCTTCTCCGGATTTACCTCAATACCTCTCTTGGTCACCAAGTAGCCCAAGAACTTCCCCGATCTCACTCCAAAAGAGCACTTAGCAGGATTCAAATTCATCCCATATCTCCGCAATGTTAGGAATGTTTCTCTCAAGTCTCGCACATGATCCAACTCCTCCTTGCTTTGCACCAACATATCGTCCACATATACCTCCATGTTCCTCCCCAGTTGCTTCTTGAAAATTTTATCGACCAACCTTTGATATGTGGCACCCGCATTCTTTAGACCGAACGGCATGACCACGTAACAATAGGTCCCTCGATTTGTTACAAAACTCACACGCTTCCTGTCTTCTCTTGCCAAGGGAATTTGATGATATCCCTGGGAGGCATCCATCAGGCTCAGCAATTCGCACCCTGCCGTTGAGTCGACCAGCTGGTCGATTCTGGGCAGCGGGTATAGATCCTTCGGGCACGCTTTGTTCAGGTCACGGAAATCAATGCACATCCTCCATTTTCCCTCCGCCTTCGACACCATCACCATATTTGACAACCATTCGGGGAACTGGATTTCCTTGATATGCACTGCTCCAAATAACTTCTCGACCTACTTCTCAATGATTTTGTCCATCTCGGCCCCATGGTGTCTTCTTTTTTGCTTCACCGGCCTCACCCTGAGGTCGATGTTCAGCCGGTGCTCGATCACTTCCGCACTTATCCCCGTTAACTCCTCCGCGGTGTAGGCAAAAATGTCCGCGAACTCCCTGACCAGATCGATAAGCCTCGACCGGATAGGCTCCTCCAAGTCTTTTCCGATTCTGAACTTCTTCTCTTCACACCCCTCGATTATCTGAATCTCCTCCACCTCTCCCCCTGGCTGAATATCCATCTTCTCCTTGCCCTTGTCCATTATTTGCTTATCCTCTTTCGATCTCGACCAACCTGGCCGATTAATCCTCTCCTCCTCTAACTGGGCCTGCCTCCTCGCCAGCTGCTTATTATTGCTAACCGTCGTTTGGTAGCAGCTCCTTGAAGTGAGCTGGTCCCCAGCAATCTCTCCTACGTTTTCGCCCACCGGATATTTAATCGTCATGTGGTACGTGGATACGACTGCCTGGAATGCGTTCAAGCTCGTCCGCCCCATAATGATGTTATAAGATGATTCGGCCCCTACGACCACAAACCTCACCATGCGCACCTTCCTCAGTTCGCCCACTCCCAGCGCCACTGGCAAACTCACCTCACCCATCGGCATCACCTCCCCTCCATTAAAGCCATAGAGTGCCGTGGTCACCGGTTTCAACTCCATATTCAACTCTTTGTTAATTTTCACGAAACAGTCATAAAACATCACGTCCACCGAACTTCCGGTGTCAATAAACACCCTTTTCACGTCGAAGCCTGTGACCTCCGCGGTTATCACCAAAGCATCGTTATGCGGTAGGACCACTCCCTCGGCATCCTCCGCTTTAAAACTTATGACCGGCATGCGAGCCGTAATCCCCACCTCCTCTCTCTTCCTCTTCACAGCTCGAGCATGCTCCTTCCTGGCCCTATTCGAGTCTCCATCCGTTGGCCCACCAGAAATCATGTAAATCGTCCCTCTCTTCACTGGGGCTTCTCCTCCATGCCCCCCTGTATCGCCATCTCTCCTTGGCTTCTTTCCTCGACCGTCTCGACCATCTCCGCCATCTCCCTCCTCATCTCTATCACTCCTTTCTTCCGAATCCTCCCTACACCTTCTCCTTCCTTTCCCTTTCACCCTGTCATGATACACAAATTCTTTCAAATACCCCGCTCGAATCAGCCTCTCGATCTCATCTTTCAAATGTCTGCAATTCTCCGTGGTGTGACCATAATTTCGGTGAAAGTGACAGTAAATATCCGACCTAGGTCAAATTGGGCCTGTAAACCTCGTCTTCGGCCAAGTCACATCCTCACTCGGCATCTTCTACTCCATGGCCTCGAGGACCTCTGTCATGTCTTTCCTCAAGGGCGTAAAAGTGTGGTATCTCTGTCTCTCGAACAACATCGGCCTCCTCTGCCACTCATCTCTCTTCTCCCTTTTCAAATCTCGACTCTCTCTTCGGGGTGATGCCCTCTTCTGCCCACTCCGTTTGGGCGAATTCCTCCTCGGCGATCTCCCCCTCTGTGGACTTTTCTCCTTTTTTGGCTCTGGTCAAGCCACTCCCTCCAGCTTTGCAAACTCCATCTCCATTTCCTCCAAGTTAATATACTTCCTGCACCGCTTCAGAACATCCTCATATGATCGAGCAGCGGTCTTTGCCAGGGAAGTTCGACAAGGCCCTGCTCGAAGACTCCTTATCACTCCACCCGCCTTCACCTCGTCTGAAGCTGAGTGCACCTCTAAACATGTTTGGTTATATCGAGCAACATACTTCCTCAATGATTCCTTCTCCCTCTGCCTCATCGCCATCAAAGTCAAATACGTTTTCTCCTGCACCACCGCGCTCGAATATTGATTGATAAGCTTGCCAGTAAAGTCCTCAAAGCTCGCGATCGACCCAGGGGGAAGTTGATGAAACCAATCGAGTGCTCCTCTACGCAGGGTCGATAAAAATGCCCTGCAACAAACAGAATCAGAGTACCCATGCAACACAACCATATTTTCAAAGGTCCTCGCATGCCTCGATGGGTCAGATGACCCATCATACACCAAGTTGGTCTCCTTGAAATTATTTGGCAAAGGAGCAGCGAGAATCTCCCTTGAAAAGGGATGTCCTCGGGCTCTCCTCTCTGGCCTCCCCTCCACCTTGTCTTGCAGCTGGCGCAACTGCTCCGCCATCCTCTCTATTGCCCGATCTCTTCCAGCTCCTCCTTCTCCATAACTAGACACATCCTCATCCTGGCTTCCGGCCACCGTGGTCGGCGCAGTGGTGGCATGAGATGTATGACTCGCAACTTGCTGCACCGCCTGCGCCGCCGCGGCCGCCGCTATCCTCTGCATCTCTTCTCGGGTCATCACCACCATTTGTTGGCCGGGGTCTTGTACGGCTGCCTGTGGTGGCACTCCTCCTTGCGTCAGCACTCCTCCCTGCCCTTGTGTTGGATCTGGTGGTGGTGGTGGTGGCATCGCCGCTGCTGCTGCTACACGAGCCTCCTGGGCCCGACTGGAGCTGGCATCTCCTCCGGGAATCGCCGTCGTCACTCCTAAACCTTGAAGGTTAGGTACGGGAGTGATCGGAGTCTGCGATGGGCCGGAAAAACCCGGAAGAGGGCCGTGCCCCAACGGCCTGGTCGTCGTCCAAGCTTCGTCGAACGTCGACTGCAAGTTTTTAGGAATTCCGTCCGCCATAGCTGAGCTTCAAACACAACTTTTTGAACAAGGAATCCCCACAGACGGCGCCAATAATGCAAGCGTAAGCGTCCTGGTCCGGTTTGAACGGATAGATCTTGGTCCTCGCCGGTAGAACACCGGAAACCTGCAAATAACTCTCACACCGGGGGTTGTATCCGGTGAAGAGCCTCCGATGCTTAAGTCAGTACGTGTATGAGTATACTGAAGTGAAAATATGGAAAATAGAATGTGTTCAAGGAGAGAGGCTCACCCCCTTTATATAGGGGTGAGATACCTGCCCTAACAGCTGCCCGGATAAGGATGAGCTGACTGCCCAAGCTGCCCATCCGTACTCTGACACGCCGCTCACATGTCAGATGTGGCGCGGGGCGTTGGGAGCTGTCAGAGGTGATTATCGCTATCACCCAATACATTGTCGACACGTGTCCCCCCTGCACATGGGGTGAATATTCTCCTGGGATTCAGTTAGAGGCTCTTACGCGCGCCCGTGATACACGCGCCCATGACTGGGCCGACTGTTGGTTCCTCGAAGCGATCGACCTGTTGAGGTCGAATAGGTTGCCCGATCATGTATCTGGTCGAGCGATCGGTTGCTCGATCGTTAGTCTGGTCGTGCGGTGGACTGGTCGACCACCTGCCTGGTCGATTCATCTTCCCGCCTTTTGGCTTGGCTCCCTCTTGGTTTAACCTTCTCGACCGGCCAAGCAGACCGGTTTAGCCTTGTGTATATAATATCCCATATCACTGCCTGAATTGAGTAATCTCGCTTTTGAGTTGCATCGACTTGCTTGAAGGAAAAATTTTAAGAAAGAACTTCTTGTTCAACTCCTCCCAAGTCTTAATGCTCCCATCAGAAATCATCGACAACCAACTCCGAGCTTTATCCCTTAGAGAGAAGGGAAATAGTCGCAGCCGTATGGCATCCTCGGAGACACCATTGTACTTGACCAAATCACAAATTTGCAAAAACTAGGTCAAGTGTTGATTCGGATCCTCGGTCGGGTGTGCACCAAATTGGTTGTTCTGCACCATCGAGATATAGGAGGGCTTCAACTCAAAATTATTCGCATTGACGGGTATATGCGCAATCCCGCCAAAATTCTTATTAAATTCAGGCCGAAAGTGATCACGAATCGCTTGCTTCTGTTGTTCTTGCTCTGCCATTGTGCACTTTGACTTGTCCTTTTTTTTCTAGTTGTTGCACTATTGCGTCTAGCGAATGCTTCAACTTCGTCAATCAAGGGTTGTAGTGGTGCACTTTTAGAGCGAGTTAACATGCACGTCCTGCAATCAAGAATAAGAGAGATTATGTCACCAATAAAAAAAGATCTAAATTAAAATTTTCACTACCTATCCTAATATTGTTAAAAATAACTATATTGGTCCTCGGAAACGGCGCCAAAAACTTGTTCGCCTATAATTTAAAGCTCGACCGCAAGTGTACGGCTTCGCTCGTAGTATGTGGCAAGCAAGGTCGTATCCCTATAGACCAAATAATTAATATATCAAGTATTAGATTATGATAATGTCAACTTTATTTAGACGATCGTAATTGGATAGATTAGATAAACTAAGAGAATAAATCAAAAAGAATAAAGCAAAAATAAAGCACTAGTTAGAAAAACACGTAAGAAAATATATGGGAATGATAGATTCTAAGACGTTGGGTTCAATTAATAGTTGGGTTCCTTAAAAAATATCACAACTAAATGTTTTCTTTATTAACCCTATAAGATGATCACAAATTTTGCTTATCGTCCCTCTCGAGATCGATAAAACTATAGATTAAATCACATATATTAGCGTCTCTACTCAACACATGCAATTCTACTCCAAAAAGATTAAAAGACCCAAAATCCTCACAATTATCTACTAATCTCTCGATTCAAGCAAATAAATTGTGTCAAATATTAAAGATCTAATATTGAACTCATCTCTCGAATTATGAACAATATCATCAAACATGTAAAAGCAGTGGCCAATTGCAATTCATGAAATAAGAATAAAATATTTGAATAGGGTTCAAAAAAAAACAATCAACTATGATAAATCATCCAAAAATCCCAAACTATTAATCTACTACCATGTTTTAGAATCAAAGAAATTTAGCTACTCATGTTTGAATTCAAATACCTAGACATATTAAAAATCATCATGAGAAAATAAGTTCAAAAGAGAGAAAGAAAAACTAGAAATCTTGTGGTTGATCCTCTCTTCTTCTCAATTGTTTCTCTTCTGTGTTCCAAGCCCTTCTCCTTGTGTTCCCTCCGTTTCTCCTTCAGAATAGGGTTAATATACTTTTTGTAATGTCCAAAACTCTTCTCCTTATCCAAAAAGGCAAGGAAATAAAAACTGCCCGCGTGTGCGACACGACCCGACATGCCCGTGTAACAGGTCGTGTCACGGGCCGTGTCAGGTACTTGGCTTCGAAATCCTTTTGCTGAGGTGACATGGCCTCTGACACGGGCATGATGCCCGTGTCACTGCCCGTGTCACAAATCTGCACTTTATTTTTCACTTGTTTCACTCGTTTCTTCCATTCCTTTCATCCGTACATCAATCTTTCATCATCCCGGGGTTCCTAGGTACCCACCATTTGCCTCCAATAGCCAAAAGCTCTACAAATATGTGAAAATATCTACAAAACAAGCACGTGTAATACCTTTCCCACAAATATAGAATTAAAGCACAGATATGCAATTTATACACCAATAATGCGATGTAAGCTCTAAATCCTATATAAATATGGTGTAAAATCACACATGAACATCCAGCTCCTCCAGGAGCTCAGACAGAGAAATGGATATTACGATCTTAAGGTCATACGGTGAAGGTCATGGTTTTGGCCTGCCATGCATCCATGGCAGTTGATCGTGAGGTTTGTTTCGACTAGAGCTGCAAACGAACGAGTCAAAGCTCGACTCGAGCTCAAGCACGAACACGAGTCGATCTCGAGCCATATATTGCATCGTCGAGTGGCTCGAGATATATGTTAAATTACTAAAATACCCATTATATCTATAGGTGCTTAATGTTAATTTTACTTTTCCATTCAAAAATTTTCGAGCCAAACTCGAGCCGAGCTCGAGCTATTGTAATTTTTTTCGAGTCGAGCTCGAGCTCGAGCATCTAAAAAAAATCCAATCTTGCTCGATAAAGTCAATGCTCGACTCGACTCGGCTCAGCTCGTTTTCAGCCCTTGTTGGGACGATATACAGACATTAGAGCCGTGCAATAAAAGGAAATAAAATCCTTTCAAAACGGTACGTGTATCTAGCTAAAGAGTATAAGATTTCAGAGACGTGTTAAGCTAGGACAAAAAGATATACTAAATTTCTTTCTTAGCAAGGACTCTACTTGAACAATAAGATAATATGGATATACAAATGTTGCATGTTCTATTTTTACATGACACATATGGTTACGCGTTTTTGCATACCTTTTTTAGTATATTCGTTAGTGAGATTCTGGTTTGAGCATCGAAGGTTTTCCACCGATTCCCTTCCCTGACATGTTTTGCAAGTTACTAGAGCTGAAGGCGAAGAACCGTTCGTGGTGTTACCAATCTAACCCGGTCCGGAGGCAATTTGTGTATCAACGCGTACGTATTGTAATGATCACACACATAATCCAAAGATGGAAATAGATTACCTATATCACTTATCCACTGATGAAAAACTCCTGGATTTCAATCCAAAGATGAAAAGCATCCAAAAGACTTTATGCAATTAGATGCAACACATACATATTATATGAAAAAAAATCCACATGTATTTCAATCCAAAGATGAAAAATATACAATTAGATCAAACACATAAATATTATATGAAAAAATCAACATTGATTTCAATCCAAACATTGAAGAAAAAAAGTAAAGCCCACATGGCAATTACCTTATGATGAAATTCACACCCACAAACAGTATGTGAAGGTAACTATGTCGATGGAATGACACTCGCATCCCATAAAACTAAAATGAAATTGTAAAGGGCAAATTCGAACGATTGATGGAGACCAGACATCGACCTGCCCTTGCCGCCTTGCGTTAAGAATTTGGCTTATCCAAAATTCTTTTACCTATAGTACTGAATCAACAAAGGTAACATGACAGTACATTAACGGCTCACCAGAAAAACTCTAGTGTCGCTCCTTTTTTTTTTTTTTTTTCAACAATACACCACTCATTTAAATTAAACATTGAAAAAACGAAAAAGAGAGAACACGGAACACCTTTATGATCATCAACCCAAACAAGTAGACATAAAATCGCAAAAACAAAGTACAAGAAACAAAGTAATAAATTACCAAATCACAACCCCCTCATCTCCCCAATTGCACATCAGCAATTGCAAAACGCCGCAAAATTCCACGTCCAAATATTCTTCAACCCTTGACGGTTTCTCCAGTGTCTGCTTTCAAATTCTGAAGGGCTTCCTCGGGCTCAACTTTTAAGGACTCATGGGCTTCCTCGGGAATGTTGAAGTTTTGGTTGGTGTTTTCATTAGTTTTGTCTGGTTCGGGATTGGGCTCAAGATTTAGACGAGTTTCTACAGGACCCACTTTGGCATGGTGAAACTTGACAACAATGCACGTGATATTGTCGGCACTGCCACGAGTGAAAGCCGTCTCAGTCAGTTTCCGTGCGCCACATTCTGGGTCGTCCTCTGTTTGTGCTATTGAAACAGCATCCTGAAAAATATTTTTTTTTTTGTAGGGGTATCAGTGTCTTACTACATATGATTATCATTTGTGTTGTTCAATCTTTGCCGCTAGAGGGGGTGTATTCGTTTGAGATTTTGAGCAACATTATGTAATTTTGTGAGATTTGAGACTTCTTTGAGTGTGTGTGGGAAAAACCATAAACTAGCTTATAACTTATTTGGTTAGCTTATAAGCTTTCTGTATACAAATAAGCTTAGTTTGGCGGGACGAGCTTCTTCAAAAAGTTGACTTATCTTATAAGTCATAAGCTTCCTTGGAGTTGGATAGCTTTTCAAATAAGCTCTTATTTCGGCTAATTTTAACACACTTCTATCATATTGCTAGCTTTTCAGCGATCAACCATAAACTATCAACTATAAGCTCAAAATTCACTTATAAGGCAGTAGCTAACAGCTAGGTTTACCAAACATTTCCAGATTTATAAAGTATCCTATGAAATATTCGGACTTCGGACTGGTCAGATTTGGAGTAGAATTTTGTACATGGTTTTTTCTATTGAAATCTCAACATACCTTAAAAAGCCCTAACAAATCTTAGTCTCAATTAAGTTAAATATCTTAAGGTTTTGATAGACTTTTAAGAATATCAAATGAATACCTCGGGACTTTTAAAAGTCTAAGATAAATACACCATGATTTTTAAAACCTTAAAGGGTATTTAGAAACAATTATTTTATTTCTACAAGTTTATCTTATTTTCCAAAAATAAGAGGAGGGAGCTTTTGAGCTATTAGTGGTGACAAATCGGAAGAAAGATTAGTCAAAAACTTTTTACTTAAATCTTTAAACAATGTGTCGTGGAGGTTGGTGATAGTTGACTACCAAATTAATCAAATATTTATACTCAAGGGAAGCAAAGACACTAAAAGGGTTTTGATAGCTGATGCATGCGAAGAGTAATTTTACCTCATTAGGAACAACATCCCAAAGTCCATCACTTGCAAGCACAAGCAATTCAAGGTTCTGGTCAACCTCCAGGTCCTATTAGCATTTACAGTGACAACAAGCTTTAGCTACAAGAGGTATGAATCTATACAAACCAACTCATTACCATAATCACCAACCCAAGCAATAATTTACAACAAACCATAACCAACTAATTTTATTAAATTACCATGGCCAAACCAAACCTCTATAACTACAATTCAGGCTACCTGAATCTCAGGTTCAGCCACAACGAACTGTTTAAGCATGCGATTGCCAAAAGCACGAGACATGGCCAAGACACCCCCAACCCTCCAAGTACCTATACGAAGTAACAAAAAAATAAAGCATAGATAATAAATAAATAACGATATTTAACAGTTAACGCCATTCCTGCTTTTGTAAATATATGAGAATTTTGCGAAACAGGAATGTGTCACATGATAAGTTGATAACTTTCATTAACAAGGATCAGGTGCTTATTTCCTTTACCATGCTGTGAACATCTCAGTCAAGAAAAAATGCCCACTCGCATTAACCAAATGAATGAAATTAACATATTACTCAGTGTCAATAATATCAGTTAGCCCATCATTAAGTCCATGACTCAGCTCCGCTGACCAAGTGACAGCATTTTGAAGTATCTCATTCCATTTGATATTCAATTTTGAGCACAGTAATCACTCAATAAAAAGGACACCGAACCTGCCCACATGACAACACCTCCAGCACTTTCAATTCTCTTTCTCTCATCACTTCGATTTGGTTTGTGATCTTCTGATAGTGGAATTGCTTTGCGGCCAAAAGAATACACAAGGAAAAGGAGAAAGTTCATCAAAAGCACTTATAGCCTTGATTATTTTTCAAAATATCAGAAATCTTGGACAATCATCACTCACAAGTTACAACAGAAATAGCAAATAAAAGAGGGACCATTGATCAAGATTTTAAATGATGCCTGATACTTAAAATCTCATAAGCAAAAAACTGGTTAACATCCCATTTCCTTAATTCCAATTTGGTTATATGTTTATTCAGGCAATCAGTTATCAACAACCAGTTAAGAGGAGATTAGTTATCTGACATGAAATTCCCATACAAATATAAATTTCCTCCAAAACCAGAAAACATGATTAAAAGAATCCATCATTTGTTCAAATGCAAATATATACTTTGTATTACCTACCTTTCCCGGCCTTTGATATTATAGTTCGAGAATCACCAACATTTGCAACATAAAGGTGATTCCCAACAAGAACTGCTGTTGAAGCTGTTGATCCATCATCTCTAAAGGTTTCCTTTTCAGAATCCAAAAAGTCCCTGTCCGTTTGCTGATATGTTTCACCTGTTATATTGCATTAGTCATCTTGGTGCAGTTCTAAAATACTAGAGGTGTTTATTGCACAGGGAGAAGAAGGGAAAATGCGTAAAATCTGGGTGCATTGCTACACTCCAATTATATAGCATCCCCATAATAGCCAAAACATCCATTTAGAGACAAAAAGAAACTAACCCCAACAATATCACCATCACTAGTAATTACAAAAAAAAAAAGAAAAAAAAAAAAGACTATTATTTGGGTTTACACTCACTTATAGCCAATTTTGTATTTGCAATAAATTCTGGGTGTTTCAGGAGATTCTCAAAGAGATGTTCCTTCAAAAATTCGGCAGCACGAGCACCACCATGACCTGTCATGATGTACTGTCCAATTAGAAGAGCATTTTATTTTTTCATATTCCCAGTTCCCATCATCAGAATGGCAAACAATCTAACGAAAAATATTACTTTTAATGAAGAAGATGAAACATTTAGGGTGTGATTGGTTATAAACTCAAAAAAAAAAAAAAAAAAAAAATATCAAAATTCAAATTTAACTCAACTTGGAAAAAAAAAACTCAACTTGGAACCCAACCCTACTACTATATTCAATATTACCACTATAATTAAGTAATATCAACCCATCATTCTTACACATCACATCAACTTTAATTCACTATCCATCAACTCACATAATTTTAACTAACCATCACCTCCAATCATTTTTCTCATACTTTTACATCATCAACTTTAATTATTTTAGTTTAAATAATATTTTACTTTAAACTTAAATTCCCACTAACAACTAACCATACCACCTTTTTTGAATTTTTTGAAATTAACTATGGTTAAAAAAAAAACCAATCAAATCCTTACCCAATCACACCCTTAACTTCTAACCAGCCAAATTATTTTTATTACCCATGTTCAGTCTCATTTTGCCATCAATCAGCACTCTATCTTGTCTAATTCACAATTAATATAAAGATCTAAGAATATCACAGATTCTTAAACAAGCAAACTGAATAAAACCTTCATTTGTGGCCAAGTGAACCTGTGTCTGCTTAACAATTAATTTGACCAACCCAGACAATGTCCAAATGCAAATTGGTTGTGAGTTCATTGCTCCATTCTATTCTATTTCTTTTCTAGTAAGGTGAACTTCGGGGGTGGGGTGGGGGATGGGGGGAGAAGAAAGGACAAAGAGAAGAAAAGAGCTGACGGCTAACCATCAAATATGCCGAAGAGGCAGACTGACTGGCCATCTACCTTGGAAGACTTGATGTCATAAAAGTCCTCCATGCTAGCCCTCTTTCCTCTGAAACTGGAATATCCACAACTTAATGTTCCATCCTTGCTGCCAACCAGAAAATAGAATTTAATACGTTAGCCAATGATAACCCCATAAGAAACATATACATGCTGCGTGAAATGGGCAACAATAATCTGCCCAGAACTGTCCAGATTTACACTAGATGAAACTAGCACGCCAGTTATCCAAGAGACTCCAGATAAGGTACGAGACACCACAAGAATTATTACCCTCTTTGAGGTGCCGTTAATTTTTATCCAACACTGAGCATGCAACACGTAAGCTAAGGAAACATGGTGGAGAGAAGATACGAACTATAGAGCGTGTAGAGATAATCAATTCTTACTACTTAATCTGTTCATCACTCTCGAATAGTGCGACTCCTTCGCCATATTCTGAAGACAGGTACCATAATAGAGATACATAGTTTCTAAGACAAGATACACAGGTCCAAGAAAGTAATAACAGACTGGGCAGGTAGAAGTGAAAATTTTAGCAAGCTATGCATAGAACACGTAGATGCCTATTGCGCGGACAACTAGAAATCCAAAAGATTCAATCTTATATCTAGTGCTTTGATAATACATTGTGACACAGTGATTCAACCAGAGATCCCACACACTAAATCTTCTTTCCGGCAATGAGATTAAATCTTGCTTTATTATTTAGCTAAAAAAACTAATAAAAAGCATTCATCACTCCTTCCCTGGAATCAGAAACGAAATTAATGCTAGTGATCCAGAAGAAGGTATCCTCTATGAGCAAGTTACTAGGGATACTGTTAATGCACGAACGTGAGGGTGTGCATTTAAATCTTACGACACATGGTAAAAGACAGAAAAGCATTTAATTTAGCCAAACAAGTGACCACATAAGCATATGCAGGTAAGATCGTAATAAACAATCAACATAACTAACTTGTACGAGGCGCATGCACTAACTTGTACGAGGCACATGTACCAACTTGTACAGGACATTGTAACTATAACAAAGAATCACCTCAATCTATTTTGGATTCTTCTGGAACGAATAAACCCAATAACAAAACTGAAAAAACCTAACGAGAAACATACAACACATCCAAGATGAACTACCAAAAGTATTAATAATCCTGCCCAATACAAAATTCCTTAAAAGCAAGCAGTTACCTCTTCCATCCGCCACTAGCATAGCCACCATAATCATGCTTCTCAGGTAAAATATCAAACATAGATCCTTCAGCAGAAGCATCAGAATCCACCATCATCTTTCTTGTTTGTCCGAGCTTACAACCCCACAAAGAATTCAGGCTTCGAGTGGCATTCAAATCTCTACTTATATAGCTAAAATATCTGACGTTGGTATACCGCCCAGTATATCCCGTCCAAAGATATATTGACCTCAAAAAACTGTTGCATAACATCTGATGGGGGATAAAATGGAAGGAAATAAGCACCATTGCATCTACATCACATTTTCCAAGCAATAGGCATAAGTATCGATTTATTCTTGAAACCCCGAAATGATATTGCGACTGCCTAACAACGCTCTTTTGCTTACCCAGAAAGCCGTAAATCTGTACTATCTTCCATCGGATCCAACTAATACAGAATAAAAAAGGAAAAGATACATTTGCTTTCTGATTAATGCTATCACTGATGTTTAAATCTTCAGCACCCAAAGTAGTCAATTAATTAACTTAATCTGAATCACCATTGTCACATGTATAACAGCATGTATTGATCTTCAAAGGCAAACTTCCATTCAAACAAGAAGTCCTTTGTTTTTTAATTATATATCATAAGTCAGCTAGAAACTCATTTCCCATATCACCTACAGATTAATCCGACTAAAAATAAAAATATACAATCACATAAACAATAAAAATAAAAAGAAATATATTAGACTTTACGCTCAAAATAGCTGGCTGGCCGAGCAGCAAAAACACATCTGGAGGTGATTATCCACGGCCATTGTCAACGTAAAGTTTACAGCTTTTCTCGTATTAAAAAACATATGCAAAATGTAATGTGTCTGAATCTCGCAGCAAGAAGATCAACGTTCGAAAACCGAATCAAAGAGAAGATCGGAGGAGATCCGAATCCAGTTTATCCGAATAGAATCGGATTAACTTCTACCACAGATGGCAAATCATCAGGCCCATAGAAAAAGAACAAGAAAACGAAAATAAGAAGCAAACTAGGAACCCTAGAGAGAGCGATGATCGGGAGCGGAGCATACACCACCGCTACTATTGAGGAGCGGAGGAAAATGAAGTGTGTTTTTGTTGTGGAGTGGCCAAGCCAAGGGTAGAGAGAGAGTGACAAAGTCTCCTCACCGAAGGAGAAGTGGCGACGTGGCGGTATAAAGGGTGTAAAGCAACCGCAAGGATTATATGTCGCATTCAATGAGCCATGTCATATAATGTGATGAAAGTCCTCGTATTTCATGCATACTCGTAATACACGAGACATAAATATTAAATGAGTTATTATTTTCAAAGAGGCCTTGATCGTTTAAGTTTTAAAAACAATAGTGATGTGCTATTGCACACTAGACCGGTCCTCCTCGATCTCCAACTGCTTGAGCCCTCCAAAACGTGCAAAGACGCCGGGAAATGTTCCTGGCGGTAAACCTCCGACGCTCAAGTTAGTAGGGTATCGAGGAAACCTCAGTTTGTATATTAGGGTTTTGTAACGTGAAAACTCATACCTCAGCCACCACACAATACCCACCTATTTATACGTAATTCCCTAGCTTCTTATGTACGCTTTGCTCCTCGTTCATCAGATCACATATCCCTCCTATGATCGCCACACTACACGTGTAGTTTAGGGGTCAATTTGATAACTGTAACCCTACTCGATTCTCAAACCACCGCATAACCCAACTATTAGCAGGCCGAGAACCCGACTAAGTTGTTATTGGGCCAAACCCATATGTTAACACATCCGTTTGGCCTCCAAGTCCAACCATACCCATAAAAGAACTGTTGGTGGGCCGAGCACATGCGACACCGAATTGTATCTGCTCGGTCTAGAAACCGAGCCGATTTCTGTCGGTCTACATAAATGTTTTCCTGTGCTATATCATCTAGTCCCCCCATTATCAAACGAGCTATTTCTTTGTTACCTTAGATAGACTTATTTGATAATTACTCCAATAATATAGCTCCCCGCGGAATGCGATATCAGAAACGAACCGAGCTATTTGACCGACACACTTGAAAAATCATTCATCAGCACGTGAATAGACCATTGCACCGCCACGTTCGAAATAATAAATAAACTAAATAAAAGCAGTGAAATAGACTGTCATAGCGACCGAGCAAGTTATTCAACCCTTTGACCAAACAAACCGAGAAGATAAAACAATGGCTAACCGAGCCAACTGTTTTGCCGCCTCACTTGAGCAAATGATCCAAATGTGTAGCCGAGCAACTTATCTTCTATGTCGGTCGAACAACTTCACCAACCCCCACCCGAGCAGATGATTCAACTCATGAACTGAGCCAACTGTGGTGCCAAATCTTCCGAGCAGATTACCTTCACGCCTAGCCGAGCAGCTCACTCGCCCCGTGGACCGAGCAGTTGAAGCAAACGCCTGGCCGAGCCACTCGATTTCCATGATGTCCGAGCAGATAAACCGAACACCTGGCTGAGTAGCTCGTGCCATTTTGGCCGAGCAGATGAACCAAACGTCCGGCCGAGCCGCTCATGTGCCACGATGTCTGAGCAGATAAACCAAACACCTGGCCGAGCAACATTTCATGCAATGCAATTGCACGTCTTCTATTCTGCCCTTCTACATTTCGGTTATGTGCCCACATGTATGCCTTGTGTAATAGAACAACACAACTCGGAGCCCTACCCGTGCAAATATAAAGGCTTTCACGTGTACAACACACGAGCCACAACTTGCACGGACTTTGTCCTAGCAACCAAACCCAATGTTCATCTGCTCGTCCTTGTCCGAGCAGAAACAACGCGAGCCTAAGCCTGCGAGGATTTTTTCCGAGCAAAGAATGTGTTCCTCAATCTGCTCGAATTTTGTTCGAGCACAACACACGAGAATCAACCTGCTCGGATTTTGTCCGAGCACCCATCGCGGAGCGCAACCTGCTCGAATTTTGTTTGAGCAACCACCTGTTAGAGTAGGATACCCGGCGTTCCAATCAAATTGGACGTATTCTACTTATAAATACAATCTATTGGAATTATATTAAAAAATAAGGCATTACTTTATTTTGAGAAAAAACATTTATCATATATTTGCACTTAAGATAAAATCACTAGATCACTTATAGCTATAAGATATGGTTGCGCATAGAGATGGTGATCATGGAACATATCTTGAAAGCTGTGATCTTAAATACAGTTCCAAGTCGTTGGATGTTACGAGATGGGATATCGAATAAATCCGGAAAAGACTTGCACATAACATGTATGCTTATTAGATAAGAATGTTGCATTCCATCAACATTAGCGTGGGACGCAAATACATATATGTGGGTGCTTGTTAGAGAACAAGTTCACTGAACATGACCATATGAAAATTCTTAATGAAAGTTTATCATGTCGAATAAGAATTTTCATGTTACAATAGTACATGATTAATCCTTAGACTTGAGGCACGATGGTAACTTTGTGCATATTATATTTTACTTTGATTTATCCTTTTGATTGCTAGCACAATCGTATAAAGGGATATTTTGGGTATTATATTAATATGCATGGAAGTTTGTCAGTGGCCAACAAAGGATTCGATACTTATGAAGATAAGTGAATTGCCTATGTGTTTCATAATTAGTAATTCAAAGTCCTTGGCCAAGGCAGGATGAATAGAGATTCATAAACGAATTACTAAACTTGAAATGGAATCATTATTATTAAATCAATTTGGGTTTCGACAAAATCATACCCAAAGATTTAATCGGGAAATTGGATGTCGAAAGAATTTTACATGTATGGACTTGTAATCGAAATAGATTTACTCGCTAATCACTTAATACTAGATTCATGCTACTTGCTAGATGTTCTCATGATATGTGGGTTCTTGAATTAAAGAGTTAATTCAAGAATAAGAGTTAATATGAATAACTCAAATTACAAAGAGTTGTAAACCCACTACTAGTATTAATTGTGAACCTAAAGGTCACACCAATTTTGGAATGAAGGTAAAATTCAAATAGTATTTCTAAAGAGTTAGAATTAATTGACAAATG
>CACSLK010027831.1:9263070-9294122 GCA_902706635.1 Striga hermonthica
AAGGAATAACAAGTGTAATATCCACTAAAGCAAAGCTTAAGTATATAACACCAACAGAAACACCACCAATACTTAGAGGTGATTTCATCACCTCAACTTTCACGTACTTTCTGATCTTGAGGCACCGGGTCCCTCGACTTCTGGTGGTGGATGTCCGAGCTTCAAGTAAATCTTAGAACTTGCGGTTTTCCCGCATGGGGTCCACAATTTTTCGGCTCTCGAAGGTGAGTACTTACTCTTCTCCTTGAGTCTACTTAGCTTTCTGTAATAGGTGCACATCTTCTTTTCTTTATGAACCATCGGGCGCACTATAAAGTGACGCGCTTGGTCTAACAATTCCCAATTCGGATTTTGGTCTTCAGCTCTCGTAGCTTTTTGACGTCTCATGCGTTTGGCTCTGCTAAACTGGTCTTATTCTGGCACCTGGTCAATTAACTTCCATCTTTAAGTCAAGTGGTCTTCCTGGTAATATTTATGAAAATATGTCACACAATTGCGAACAACGGTTAACTCTCCGTGCGTTGATAGTGACATGTTTTCTAATCACGACTTCTAAAAATTTCAGTGTCGGTATATAAACGTGTATTTTATAGGTCTTCGTCTTCCTAAACAGACTATCTTCAACTTTCCCCTGCGCGGGGTTGGTTCTTCTTCTTGAATTATGGTTGTTGCGATCTCCCACTTGGCTTCTGTTGGATCTACTAGTGGCTGCTACAGACTGTTGTTTGTGCATTTTTATACTATCAGAATCTTCCGTGGGTGATGGCTTCTTTTTCGAGGCGACGAGTAAGTCGTCGTGGTGTCAAATCATGATTTAACATGCAATCCTTGCTCTTGTTCTATTAAACTCGATCTTCTCCTTCTTTGACTACTATAGATTACCTCATACGGGAACATGTCTACTATGGTTCAGCTTCAAGCCTCCATGGTTCTTCCCGGACTTATGGCTTTTATTTCAAGCCTCCAGGACTTACCCGGACCTACGACTCTTATACACTGAAACCCTCGCTTCTTATACTTTATTGAAGGCATCTTGCCAGTTTTAAGTGAGGCAATCTCTCGAGTTAGAACTTTACTCAAGCGTGCATAGTTCAGACAATGAAAAGTCCATTGTCTTACCTATGTACTGATATCTATCGACTTATTCTTCTTTTAACATTTCCAAAACTGATTCGTTAAGAAATCTCGAGCAGTTTCTCTCTCTCTCTCTCTCTCTCTCTCTCTCTCTCTCTCTTTTTCTCTCTATCTCTTAATTTATTATCAATGTGGCTCGTCGCATGATCCCCGTTATAACTGTGCGTACGACAATCACGCTTGTCCGTAATATCTGTTATCTAACCTTCGAAAATGCTGATTTATAGCTACAACTTGCTTTTCGTAGCTATGGTTGGCCACTAGAATCTGAATGTCTCTCCTCATGTCGTTCTGAAAACTGTTACATTCTTCTCCTTGGTGTTTACGAGGTGACGAGCAAACGCACTCTTACGAACGAATTCGTGCTCGTACTCCTCTACCGAGAGGCCCTTTGCTGAAGGGTATATAACTCTCGCTCTATTCTCTCGTGAAAATGGCGCGGAAAACTTGGCTTCCAAAAGCCACTCTCATGTCAGCTCATAATGCTCCTCATTCCCCAAACGCCAGTAGTCGTTCCACTAATCTCGGAAATTAGCCACGACTACGGCATGTTTCTGCTCTGCAGGTGGGTTCGGAGTTCTGCGTGGTGGCTTTCTGGATAGCCACTAACTATTAAACTAACACCGTATAGCCGATTAAAAATTAGCTATACTATACTTAGCGATTTTTAACAACTTTCCGAAAACACCTAGCTTGGCTAGAGTTTCGGTTTATACTTAACTCTTCTAAGCTCTGGCTAGAGTTCTGATATAGTCTAGAGTTGGACTTAGCTAAACTTTCTAGATTTCTGTCTAGAGTTCTCTTTCTATTCGGAGGATAGATGTTAGGCCCACAAGATCTCATGCAGAAATTTAAAACTTAGGTGACTTACCCCGGAGTCTACGCGGCGTGAGCGTGGCGTGGTCATGCTTTTCTAAACTCTTTTAAGTATACCGAACCACTAAGTGGCTCTGATACCAACTATAACACCCCGCCTAATTATTCTAGAATATATAAAATCAGAGTAAAATTTTTGCTTTTTATTTTTGAAAAACTCTTTAATTTTATTTTCGAAAATACTCATACTAACTCGCGGGATGCTACTAACTTAAACTCTTTTTCATGCAGTCGTAAACAAATACATGCAATCTAATCAAATCCGTTATATATAGGTACCACGGAGATAAAGGCATTAAACATGCATAAGTCTGAAAATCTCATAATACATACTAAGTCTGACATATACGGAAGCTGAAACATAATATGTCTACGCATAATAATAATAATAATAATAATAATAATAATAATAATAATAATAATAATAATAATAATAATAATAATAATAATAATAATAATACATGTTTAATGAATGACATGTAAATGCGTTACAAAAGAAATGACCACGACCACAGCTGAAATCTCACGAGCCACGCGCCGCTCCGTCACCTGAAAAACGTAATGGGGGCGTGAGCAAAACCACTATGATCCGCAAAGACCAGTACTTAATTATACAACATCGTTAATAACAATATCATAACTTAAGTATATAAGTACTGAATTAAACTGAAATGTAACTAGGCTAACTGAACTTAACTGAGCTTAACTGAACTTAACTGAGCTGGACTCGACTGAACTCGGCTTAAAGCCGCTAGGCACAAGGCCGCTAAATCATGTGCACACTCTGATGGGTCATTAAGGCCCAACTCGGCCTCCACCAGAACCTAAGATGGGACATTAAGGCCCATCTCGGCCTCCACCTGTAGGCGATATAACTGGGCACATGATGGAACATTAATGCACGTTAGTGCCTCCACCCTGGCGATATAACTGGACCTAGGATGGCTCATTAAGGCACGTTAGTGCCTCCACCCTGGGTGATTTAACTAGGCCTAGGATGGAACATTAAGGCCCGTTCAGCCTCCACCCTTAGTGATATAACTTTTCTCATACATACCTCGGAAATGGTACGAAAATTAAAAATGATGTAGAACCAGTACGTGACCCCCACCTGATAAGCTGCTACAGCTAGGCAAGTGCTGGATGACTGGTAGCTGTCAGAGGCTCGACTCTCCTTAAGCTACACAATTATTTGAGCAAAATGTACTAAGTACTAAGCTCAAACTGAAAACTTGATTCTTATTATTATCTGATCTTACTAAGTTCTCTCACTCGATTATAAAATCATTTAATCTACATTTAGAGACTTGATCTATTTTGGAAGGATTTGTTGACTTTGAGGCATTCTAGAGTTCTTTGAAATATTTCTAAGTCTGATCAGCTTAACTGATTTATCTGATCTAGCATATCTGGCTGATCTGATTTTATCTGAACTAGCTTATACTGATCTGACTTATCTGACTGGGTTCGGAGAGATACTAAAACTCAGTTCACGCTCAAACTGGTATTCCGAACTGCTATTCTCGAATCGTCCAGACTATCCGGACCGATTCGGCTAAACTGGACCGGCGGCTCGGTCTGAGCTGGCCGGTTGCTCGTCTGACTGGGTGCAACTCGGTTTAACCGTGGTACAGGTACATACGCACATACATGGCATCAACCGACGCACATCTAGTCTACTCGGATCTAGAGTTCATCTGGACTGACCGGAAAAAGGTCGAACTAGGGTTCTCTACTCAACCGGCTATCTATCCCGGTTCAAGTCGAAACTCAAACTCTAAGTTCGACGTGATTTCTAGTGATTTTAGGCCCAACAACTGTAGCTAATTTTCAACCGGCATAATATCACTATTTTTAATAAAAGCAGCTAAAGCCCCAAATTATTAGGCATATCAAACAGTCTCCAAAAATTACAAAATTTTAAACATAACACAGTTAGCATTTATAAGATTTTTTCATAAACTTTTAACGCATTTCGAGGCCTTTAGCATTTTTCAAAAACCAAGCATTTCGACTACATACAAAATAAATCAGTATAAAATAGTAAACGGGCACCAAAAATCACGAAACTTAACATATAATTTTCTTTAACATGAATAAAGTCCAAGGTCAAAAGATCAAGTCTCAAGTCAACATTTATCACTTTTAACCCGAAATTACTACGACCGACAATTTACTCGAACCGCTAGTTCGCCTATCAAACGAACATAAAAAATTAATCCGATTATACCTTAAGCCTCAAGTCAACGGGGAGAATTTTATCATATTTATTTCGGCATTTTAACATGTTTATCGAAAAATTCCGATTTATTCGCTTCAAGTCCCAATGTCCCGTATTTTCCAAAATCAACTCAAATCAACATCTTTTTATCTCTTATCTCATTAAAATCGTTAAGTCTAAGCCACATAACTCAAGTTCTTAGATATTATACCTCAAGTGTTCGGAAAAGAGCGGATCGAGCTAGAAAATGAAAAAAAGGGGGTAACCGGTTTGGATCTTGAGCTACTAGGGTCGGACCTTGGACTGTGGGCTCGGTTTTGCCGCTGAAAGTATGGATATGGGCTCGGAGACTGCTAAACGGTTCAGATCTTGACTAAGGGAGGTTTTCGGGCGCGAGCTAGGGCTTGCTCGTGTGCGGGTTCGAGCTTTTCGGCGGCTGTGGGCTTGGTGCTCGCCGGAAACGAGCTGAGAAAGAAGATTGTTGAGCTCGTCGCGAAGGGGGAACGATGATGGTTCTGGGCTCGCCGTTGGTGAGCTACTGCCACCGGAGGAGCGAGGCTGAGCTGCGGGTGGCGAGTTGGTGGTCGCGTCACCGGGAATGGTGAGCTGCCGACGGAAAAGCTGCGGGTAGGAGCGAGCTCTTTGCCGGCGGAGAGAGTAGCTGGTCGCGAGTGAGCTGTGGGTTCGAGCTTCACCGGAAAACAGAGCTCGCGAAGGTAGTGTCGATCAGCTGTGGGCCTCCGCTGGAAAACTCGCGGTGGAGCTGCGATCCGAGGTAGGCTGAGGAGCTGGGGCCGCTGTGAAGGTGCTGTTGGTCGCGAGCTTGAGCTGGTGACGTGCGGCTCGTCGTGACTGTGGGTCACCGGAATAATGGCGTGAATGGCGGAGCTGAGGTGCTGAGCTCGAGCTTGGGGCGGAGTTCGAGCTGAGAACGGCGGCTGAGGTTGGTCTCGCCGGAAATCTGGTCACGGTGGCTGGAAAAAAAATGAACGTGGAGAGCTCTTGAGGAAGTTGAAGCTTGAAGTTTCTCTCTCTTGAGCTAAGGGATATGATATGTGTGGTGTACATGAGCTTAGGGAAAAAGAATGATACATGCTATTTATAGATGTTCTAGTATTAGGGTTTCATGCTCTTGTTGGGCTTTTTATCGGGCTCGATTAATAATTCGACTTGGGCTCGGAATATTTAAAAAATGCCACTTCTCGACTACTCGAATTAAAATGGGCCAACTATTAAAAATAAATTTGGCTAGGATTTAAAATGTCTCGATTTAAAATAGTTGGGCCCGTTAATAAAATAATTAAGTCGATTTGTCGAAATAAAAATAGCCCACTTAAATGGGCCCAGAAAGTGGGCTCGCTCGGGAATTTAATAATTATCAACTATTACTACTACCCGATAAAAATAATTTATCGAGACTTAGTCTTAGGGTTTTATATCTCGTTTCCAAAATAATAAATCGAATACTCTCTTTATGGCTTAGACTTGAAATTAAATAAATTATGCAATTAATACTAGTAATTCTCGGCATAATTAAAATATCACTAATTATGATAAATAAAGTCGAGCTAATTATATAATTTTTGGGTCGGGGCTTACACATTAGACACGTGAGCTTCCTCATTCCTTGTCTGATTCTTTGTTTCATCCGGACATAGAGGAATAGTGCGAAGCATAGGGCTATTACTTTTATGAAAATCTTACATTGTTTTGCAGGTCGATCGACATCTCTCACATTGCAATTGGCGGATCCGCTCCGTCATCCTTTCGACTGTCCGATTTCTATTTGTACCCTGGTCGTCGTGGCTCGACTTTTCCATGTTAATATCGTGTTGGTTCATCCCCACCACCATGGTCGGCACGGTGGTAGCTTGCGAAGTGTTGTAAGTGGCCTGCTGTCCTGCTGTAATCATATGAGCTATCATTCTGTCCAACTCCTCCCGCGACAAGGTCACCGGTTGGCCTCGTTTGACCTCACTTCTCGATGGTGCAGCTGGTGGTACTGGGACTGGATATGGCTGCGCCTGTGTCTGCACCACCAAACTCTAAACTGCTTGAGCATCCTGCGCGTGGCTCAAGCCTGCGACATCACTAGAGACCATCGATGAACTCCCCAAGCCTGTAGAACGAGGCATCAAGGTCATCGGGGTCTGAGAATGTATGGAGAAACCTGGAGACGACCATGCTCTGCACGGACACATGTTTGGCCACACATCGTCAAAATTTGTTCCAAGGTCTTTCTGGAAATTTTTCCGATCATGGCTATGGTGAACACTGGCTTTTCGAACGAAATCCCTGAAGACGGTGCCAAATGGTATTGTAAGGACCTCCAACCAAATAGAATCAGCCTGCTTTTGAGCTCCTCCGCCCGTTTTTGGACCTGCAGAACTCTCACACTGGAAGGATTTTCTGATGAAGTGCCTACGATGCTTCGGTTAGCACTTGTAGAAGATGAAGAGCAATATATAAATATGTAGAGGCCGTAATGTAATTCTAGGCATACATCATTCCCTTGTATAAGGAGATGAGACCATATGTAGAGACCGTAATGTATTTCTCGCCAAGCAATTGTCAATTGTGTCGATTAGTTGGGATGAAGGTCATGGCACAACTAATTTTTCCTAGAAGAAAAATTTCAAGTCGCATTTAAATACATTTTAACTTTTAGAAGATGCAAAACAGTGTACAATAACCAAAAATTTGAATTTATAATTATAACGATATTCCACATAATATTTATGAGAAATGTTAAGGTCTCGTTACGGAACCATTTCGTCGAGGTTTGTAACCGTTAGATCAACTATTACTTGCGGTTACATGATGATCTAACGGTTACAAACCCCGACGGAATGGTTCCGTAACGGGACCGTAGCATTTCCCAAAATTTATAGCCTTTAAAACTAAAATATGAAAATTAATATGTAGGATTCCTTCTTATAATATTTATTGCAATTGATATATATTCAATTATTCCTAATAAAATTACTATGAAAAATTCAATTTTTTTCAATTTAATTATATAAATGTAAATAATTTTCTAAAACATATTAATTGTGAAACTCGATAGTAATTATTGGGAGAAACAAATGGGGAAGAAAAGTCCCTACGACTAAAAACAAGTGTGGACTATCGTCTTGGTCTTCTTCAGCAACCTAAAATAGAACATACCGAGTAATTTGACTAGGCGATATACAAATTGAAAAGGAACTCCCCCGTGTTCAACTCGTACCTTTTAAGCAGGTTATTCCATATGAAGTTACATTTGTTCTTATTGTTCATTCTCCTGTGACACAAGATTGTGGTATTTGAAGTCGGTAAGACAACCCATTTAATCTATAAATAAGTTGAAAGGTGAGTGAAGAGATGTCTCGGTTGATCTACGACAACTGGGAGAGGCTTGTGTTGGCCACACTGCGCCGGGAACAGCTCTGGCAACTTTGTCATGCGGACTCAACTGACCTCAGCATTATCTCCCTCTCCCTAACCTCAAGTTGCGGCCGCTCTTTCTTGATGACCGACATTGGTTCTTCCCGTTTGTACCATGCGGTCGGGTACGAGCCCCAAAAGCCCGTGACTTGGTACGTGGAGGAGACGAGAGATGGAAGCACGATCCTGGTGAAGAGAACCAGGGGAGACAACAAAACTCTTCTACCGATAACATATTTTTCGTATGATTGTGACGAGAAGCTATTTGTATACGAGTACCAAACTCAGACCAGTACGGTTTATCTCCTTATATATTTCGTTTTAGTGTTGATAGCTAGGATTTGATTAGAATTAAAAGTACAACTGTTGTTTTTTTTTTTCAGGCAAGATAGCCACAAACCTAATGAATTGGGAGTCCCGTCTCAAGATCGCGACCGTTGTTGCAAAGGCGATTGCCCTTGCGCATGCGAAACCTACAACCAGTACGCATCCCTCGGGAGATTTCTCCGGCTCCTTATTAAATGACCTGGGCTCGTCATCGGCCCTACGCCTTGCAATTTCCACCGCAGGGTATTGCTCCCCCGAGGCTGCGCACCATGGAATCGTGTCGTGGGCATCCGATGTCTACACGTTCGGGGTTCTGCTGTTGGAGCTCCTCACGATACCGTCTCCCCTCAATATCAGGGGCAGTAGTGCCCATCGGGAGCAGCTCGTGAAGAGGGTTGCAAAAGCGTTGCGAGACGAGGGGACTCTCATCGTTTTCCATTTCATACCCACAAATGTGGCGGGCGAGCTGATCGAGATGTGGAAGGTGCTGCTGCTGGCGTTGAGGTGCGTGGAGGAAGACCCGCAGAGGAGACCGGCTATGGGAGATGTTGTGAAGATGTTGGAAGGTGTAAAGCAAGACTGATCGGGCTACGTACCAAGCATACAGCTCTCAGCCTTTAATATTCGATCTGGCCGTGTCATCCATTGAAAAATATTAGTGACCATAAGTCCATAACTCTAGCTAAGATATGCTATAGTACTTGATAGGGAAATTTGTGGTTCTACATCGTCAAATAATTGAAGGTATTTCAAGAATAATTCAAAAAAAAATTCAAATATATCATAGATGAGAATTTGAGTTGTACAACGCTAGTATAATATCAATTACAGGGATAAAAAATGAAAAAATATGTGTATTATAATATTTAACAAAAAGTAATTAAATACATTTATTTTTTAGTTCAAATCATCAATTTCTTCTCCAAAAATGGAGACATTATAGTATTATACAAAATAAAGTATGTGGGGCCACGATTTTTTTTCACTCAAATTATCTAAACACATGTATGCTAATGGCTCACGAATATTATTAATTTTCCAACTTATTATATATAAATAAATAGTATCATTGATTGATAGAGAAATTGAATTTTTGTAATATTTTTTAACAAATTATATATGAAAAATCTTTAAACTAATTGAACTAGAAGTTTTTATTTAATGTTTAGAAATATTCATTTAAAAGTAATGCTCATTATAGTTTTATTGACACCCTTATGTTACATGGCTTCATGATAAAATTCAATAGCATTAGCTTGATTGATAATAGTTTTTATCTGCTCCACACCCAGTGGCGAATATAGTAATTTCAGTAGGGGGTCGATTTTAAATGTTATAATGAGTTTGTAGTTTAAGACGAGACACTCATTTCATATGAAAATGTATTTACTATAAATATAAATATCAATGTGTACTATCAAGTTCTTAAAAACTTAGAATTTGTATCACCCTCCAACTTTATAAATAATAAGCAAAAAAACAAAAGAAATATTTCATGTACTTATAATTTAGTTCAACATCTATAATTTATGAAAAAATAAGTTTTTTTGCTGAAAAATTGATTTAAATTTGACTTTTGTAGCACATTGCATAACATTGTTGTTGATGAGAGTTTATCCAATAAACATTTTTTTGATAAAAAATATTAAAATATATGATTACACAAAAAAAAAAAGTAAAAAATCAACATTAAAAATGTAACAATCCAACTAAATACTCGGTTTTATAAATCATTAAAGCAATTTACAATTAAGAAACCGAAAAAGTATATCAGTATAAATGTTTTAAACACTTATTTCGATATGTAAAATATAAAGATTGTTAGTACATTTTTTAATAAGTATATAATATTATTAGTTTAAATTAAAATAGAATAGAAAATAAGTTTTAAGTATTAATATTTTTCACAAATCTTATAGTATTTTCTCTTTATATAGTATATCTATATTGATTTAAAAAAAATAAAAAAATTAGGGGGCCTACTGGCCCCCTTGGCCCTAATGTAGCTCCTTAATTGTCCACATCTTTGAACCAAGTTTTTCCATCTTATTTATGGCTCTAAATTCGTTCTTTAATTACCTGCAAAGTGTTGAGAGGTGTTCTTAGCATAAACATTCCGACAATCAAGTCAAAATGAGTGCCACGCAATAAATTCAATTATTTTATATCAAGAGTATATCAGTGATTAGAACAAAATCTGGGATCTATAATATATTTATAGGTCATAATCTCTGCGTCCTCCAAGTAAAAGACTCCTTTGATGAAGTAAAAGATTCTCGAAAATCTCGGAAGATATATGATTGATTAGATTGCCTTGTTAACATATGTTAACATAAAACAGGAAATACAATAAATAAAGATAAGAAAGGAGAAACCATGAAAGCATCAATCTGGATTTGATATTTCTCCATGACATGACATATCCATTTTCTTGTTCATTACTCCCCTAGGGTTACAAATATGGAAAGTGGTATTTATATCAACCTACTCTATGATCCTACGATCCACATTTCTTCTTCATGATCTTCTTTGCATTGCTGTCATTATTATCTTCATGCTTTTGTCTCTTCTTTCCCAAAGCTGTTCCAAGATGACATGGCAAGGGTTTTAGTTGACCAGTCTTGCATGCATTGCAGAAGCACGATTTTGTTTCCTTAGCTGATTGAGAGGTTTTGTCCTCTTGTTCCAAGTGTATAGAATAACCACATGCAAGTTTACCATGCATGCTATCATCCACCCTCAAGCCAAAGGAGGTTGCAGGTAACAGTTGAAGGAGATTTCGAAACCGAGTGAAGGCTTGTTGTGAAAGTGGCTTGGTAAACATGTCACCAACTTGGTCTGAAGAAGGGACATGAAGAACCTTCAGTATACCTCGAGCAACCTGTTCTCTAACAAAGTGAAGATCTATTTCTATGTGTTTGGTGCGAGCATGCAGCACTGGATTGGTAGATAAGGAAATGGTGCTAAGATTATCAACGCAGACTGTAGGGATTTGAGAGCAAGGGACAGCCAGTTCTTTAAGAAGAGATGTAAGCCAAGTGATTTCTGCAGAGGCTTGAGCTAAGCTCCTGTACTCGGCCTCAGTACTAGATCTTGATATAGATGACTGCTTCTTAGAGCACCAGGAGACAGGATTTTTGCCAAGGTAAATACACACTCCAGAGGTTGATCTTCTATCATCAAGATCATTTGCCCAGTCTGAATCTGAGAAGGCTGTGAGATGAATGCTTGTGTTTCTGGTAAAATGCAGACCATAGGAGAGAGTGCCTGCTAGATATCTCAAGATACGTTTTACAGCCTTCCAATGAACATCCATAGGACATTGCATGAATTGACAGACCTTGTTGACACTGAAAGAGAGGTCAGGTCTGGTAATGCAGGCATACTGCAGAGAGCCTACCACACTTCTGTAAAGTGTGGGATTTTCCATAGGAGATCCTTGATTTCTGGTAAGTGTGGATGAGGACACCATAGGTGTAGGAAGAGGTTTGGCATCAACCATATTTGTTTTGATCAGAATGTCTTTGATATACTGAGACTGAGTTAATAGAAGACCTGATTGTAGGTGGTGAAGTTCAATGCCAAGAAAATGATGTGCCTGTCCCAAATCTTTCAAGGAGAATTTTTGCTGAAGTGTGCCAATAACAGCAGAGACAGCAGCAATATTGGATCCTGTTATTAAGATATCATCCACATAGACCAAAAGCCAAACACAAGAGGAACTGGTTTGTCTAATGTAGAGAGAGCAATCAGACTTTGAGTTATGAAAGCCAAGAGAAAGAAGTGTCTGTTTTAGAGTGTTGAACCAAGCTCTAGGGGCCTGTTTAAGGCCATAAAGGGATCTGTGCAACTTGCACACCATGTGAGGGTGATTAGGATCTTCAAACCCAGGAGGTTGAGACATGTACAGCTCCTCAGTGATTGCACCATTCAAGAAGGCATTATTAAAGTCAAGATGTTTAATGCACCAACCAGATGATAAAGCCAATGATAAAACCACTCTTATGGTTGTAGGCTTGACAACTGGACTAAAAGTCTCATAAAAGTCAATACCTGCAGTTTGGCTATATCCTTTTGCAACTAACCTTGCCTTGTGTCTAGCAAACTCCCATCAGCATGTCTTTTTATTTTAAATAGCCACTTACAGCCTATAATGGACCTATTGGAAGGTGGTTGAACAAGAGTCCATGTCTTGTTTTGAATTAGGGCATGATATTCTGAGTCCATGGCTGTCTTCCATACAGGGTGAGTAATAGCTTCTTTATAGGAAGATGGTTCTACCTCATGAAGTTGAGCTGAGAACAACCTTGGTTTTAAAGAACCTGTTTTGGACCTAGTAATCATGGGATGTACAGGAACATTCTCATTAGTAGCAATAGAATCAGGTAAGTTAGAATTTCTCACACCAGGCAACTCAACACATAGGGGAATGGTGGGATATGAGGATTGACTGTGACTATATGATGAAGAGGAGGATGATGGAGAGTTCAGAGATTGAGACTGTATAGGGGAGTGAGCCTGTGAAGGTGAGTGATGTGGTGATGGTGGGGTGGCTTGAGGATGAACAGTCATAGGAGAAGGAGAAGGAGAAGGGCTGTGAACAATGGGGGGAGGAAGATGTAAAAAGGATGAGATTATATCTGAGTTGGTCTGTGAAGTAGATGATTTAGAGAAAGGGAATTGACTCTCATCAAAAATGACATCTCTTGACACTATGACTTTGCCTGAGGGAAGAAGGATTTTATAGCCTTTGTGTTTGGAGCTGAAACCAATAAAAGTAGAGGGTAGAGACCTGGGTTGGAGTTTGTGTTTGTTGTATGATCTAAGGTTTGGATAGCAAAGGCAGCCAAAGGTCTTAAGGGTGGAATAATTTGGTTTATGACCATACAAGGTTTCTAAAGGGGAGGCAAATTTGAGAGATTTGACAGGTAATCTATTGAGTATATAAATTGCAGCACTGAATGCATCATCCCAGTGAGAGAGAGGAACATGAGAATGGTATAAAAGTGCTAACCCCATTTCCACAATGGTCCTGTGTCTCCTCTCTGCCACACCATTTTGGGCAGGAGTATAGGGGCAAGACAATTTGTGATTAATGCCTGACTCAGTAAAAACAGAAGTGAGGGCTCTAAAATCACCACCCCAGTCACTTTGGATGGCCTTTATTTTATGGTTTAGTTGGTTTTCAGCTAAGTTCTTGAAGTGAAGGAAGGCATCTTTGACTTCTGATTTAAATTTGAGAAAATATATCCATGTGTATTTGGTGTAGTGGTCTACAAAACACACATAGTATTGAGACCCAGTAGTAGATTTTATGGGTGAGGGTCCCCATACATCAGTGTGAACTAGTTCAAGAGGGCAAGTATAAATAGCATCAGAAGGAGTATAAGGAAGAGAATGAGATTTGGCTTGTTGACAAGAACAGCATATAAATTTGTCATTCATTGAAACTGACAGATTACAAGATCTCATAACTTTAAAAACAACCTCAAAAGCAGCATGTCCTAGTCTAGAATGCCATAAGGCCAAATCATTGTTCTTGTTAAAGGTAGCAACATGAGCAGAAATTAAAGGAAAGCTTGAGGACTTCTGAGGCACAGGAGATGAAGGTGTAGAGCAATGGATGTCAAAGCTGTAGAGTCCCCCTTTAAGTGAACCTTGGAGAAGAACTTGATGTGTGGCTTGATCCTTAACAAAGCAAACAGTAGGATAAAATTCAAAGTAAACAGAATTGTCATGAGCAAACTGAGAGACACTGAGAAGATTCTTAGTAATATGAGGAACATGAAGTAAATTTTTAAGAGTGAAAGATCTAGAGGGGTTAGAGGGAGTGTGGACTGTTGTGTTGCCAATGTGAGAAATAGACAAACCTGAGCCATTACCAACATGAAGTCTGTTGTTACCCTGATACTCAGTGGCAAAGTTCAGATTAGAGAGATCACTTGTAACATGATTAGAGGCACCAGAATCTGCAAACCACATGGGGTCTTGTGTAGGATCAGATGAGGTGACCATGGCATTGAGGTGAGTAGGCAGTGAAGTGTTGTTGGAGCTAGTGGACTGAATCTGAGCTGACTGAACTTGCATGGTAGTTGGAGGAGGATAAGATGAATCATACCTATGGTAACATCTGTCAGCAGTGTGATTGTTGAGGCCACACAGTTGGCAGGTAGGCCTGTTGTTGGGATTTCTATATCCTCTACCTCCTCTTCCTCTATAATTGTTGGACCTGCCTCGACCTCTTGGAGTGAAAGATCCTCTTGTGTTGTTGAAGTTGGAAAAGGTAGATGGAGGCCTCTGAGTGGTTGTAGTGTTAGAGACAAGGTTAACACTGGGAACAGACCCATCTGGGTTTACTATGGATTGTGTGGTGACATCAAGTCTGGACTCAAGGCTTAACAGCATTGCATAGACTTCATTGAGTGAGTATGGCTCAACCCTAGAGGTGACTGCAACAACAGCTGGATTGTACTCACTGCCAAGGCCAGCAAGAATATAGAGAATGTGGTTTTGATCTGAGACAGGTTCACCAGCAACCCCAAGAGCATCACAGCAAGCTTTGACTTTGCCTAAAAACTCCCTCATAGTACTTGCACCTTTCTTTAAGGTTTGAAGTTGTAGTTTGTGGTGCATAAGTCTAGCCTTGGAAAGGCCAGAGAAATTATATTCTAGAGATAGCCACACATCCCTAGATGTATTCTTGCCTACCATCATGATTAGGAGATTTTCACTTAGTGAAGACATGAGCCAGGATAAGAGAAGTTGATCTTGCCTGAGCCATGTGGCATACTCCGGGTTGAGGGAGGGGTGAGAGGAGGTTTCTGTGGAGAGAAATCGACTGGGTGGTGTACAGTCTGCAGCAATGAATTTCTCCAAGCCATAACCAACAATGGCACTGTAGGTTTGTTGTCTCCATAGAAGATAATTGGCATCTGTGAGTTTTATGGATATTAGCTGGTGTTGAGGGTGAACAAAGGAGGAGTTGTTGTTTGGGTTCTGAGATGTACTATCTGTAGAGATTTGTGAGGCCATGATGCTTGTTGAAGAAGCAGATCTGGTAGTGTGTATATAAGAAAAAAAACAGATGTGAGAAGATAAGGATACTATGTCATCAAACTCGTATCCCAATGAATCATATTGGCTCTTGATACCATGTTAACATAAAACAGGAAATGCAATAAATAAAGATAAGAAAGGAGAAACCATGAAAGCATCAATCTGGATTTGATATTTCTCCATGACATGACATATCCATTTTCTTGTTCATTACTCCCCTAGGGTTACAAATATGGAAAGTGGTATTTATATCAACCTACTCTATGATCCTACGATCCACATTTCTTCTTCATGATCTTCTTTGCATTGCTGTCATTATTATCTTCATGCTTTTGTCTCTTCTTTCCCAAAGCTGTTCCAAGATGACATGGCAAGGGTTTTAGTTGACCAGTCTTGCATGCATTGCAGAAGCACGGTTTTGTTTCCTTAGCTGATTGAGAGGTTTTGTCCTCTTGTTCCAAGTGTATAGAATAACCACATGCAAGTTTACCATGCATGCTATCAACATAGGATTCTCTACTTTAATTAGACAAAATATCTCTTAATTACCTCGTAAGTAAACATCATAGCTCTTGATCTTCACTACCTTAGCCTAAAATCACCTATTTAGCTCACTCATTGACCTCTCATCTCTAGCCCACTCATACTTAGTACCTATAGCACATACCCTTTAGTTCTAGCTCTCATCTCTGCACTAGTTCACACATCAAACTCATGCTCTAACTCACACCTCGAGCTCGAGCTCTAGTTCTAGCTCATCTCTTATTCACATCAAGCTCTAGGTTTAGCTCACATATCAAGCTCTAGCTTAATCTCACATCTCGAGCTCTTGCTCTAACTAATACCTCGAGCTCTAGATCTACCTCATTCATCCGGCTCTGCCTCACTTACTAAGCTTTAGCTCACATCTCTAGCTTTTTCTCGTATAAGGTCAGTTATATGAATTGCAACGATATTTTTCCGTGCATTTTCTTGGTTTTCTTCTTGGTGAGTTGGTGCATTACTGTAGAGGAAATGAGAATCATATGAGATTCATTATGTGTAGTGTATTTTTTTTTTTTTTATTATTATTATTTTTATTTTTTTTGCAAGTTACATATAGTGATACTTTAGACTACTATAAGGTGGTGGTGATGGCGATTTTCCTTCACGAACGAGTTTAAGGAAGTTGAGATAGACTAGCAGCAACAGGTGGATTGGCATATAATCTACCTTTCGGCAAAAAAGAGTTTTAGCATAGTAAAATGATTCAGTGAACATTGTTACATTAGATACTGCATAGTGCACACATTATTTGATCGACACATAGCATAAGGTGAAGTACTAGAATGTTGTTGTTGGATTCATATAATCAGCATTATGATAATTTCTACTACTCTCCAGAAGAACATGTTATAACATATACAGAATAAGCTATTGGTTTGGGACAAAACATACCAAGTTGGAAAATATCAAACTTATTAATCGAGGACCGATCTCCTAAAAACCAACAACGTCCCCTTATCTTTCTCTTGTCGTTTGTCAATCATATCGGTTATAAATACCTATTTTCGTAGCACTAACACCGAACACGCAAATTAATGCACAATGCGTCAACTTCAACATTCCCCACCTCACTAATTTTGCAACAACCGTTATTCTAACGAATCGAAATGCAAGTTGAACCAATTTACACACCAGCTACACCTGCTCATCTTGTTGGGCTTAGATGCGCAAATGAGAAAGGTGTAAATTAAAACACCGAGGTAAAATGGTGAACAATAATTCTAATCCCAGCAACTCAAGAATGACAAAAGAAACTCTTGCAATAAAACAGGAATAATTCTTTTCTAATGTGGAAGATCAGATTAAACTGCGACCACAGAGCATACTAAAAATATCCTAAATAAATAAAATATGCAAGAAATAAGACACCAAGATTTAACGTGGAAAAACTTCCAATGTAAGGGAAAAAACCACGAGACAACCTCCGAACAATTCCACTATATTTTCAAGATAATTACAATATATTTTCACACTCCTCTACACTAGAAATGTAAAATATAGTGACCCCAGTGAGACTACACTCTGATTCAAATATCACAAACAATGAGTAATAGAGTTGATACCCAACTCGGTGTATTTTCCCACACTCACAGGATTTACTCAAACTCCATATTTGTATCTCACTGAAAAATAATACTCACAGAAATGTTATTTCTGTTCTTTTTTCTTCTCCTGATTTTGGTGTATCTCCTCTGCTGAATACCCCCTCTATTTACGGAGGGGAAATGAACTTCTGATTCAATGAATTCGGCGCCAGCTCTTTCTTTCCACTTTCTTTTGGCACAATAACCAAGACTTTTGATTTATTAAATGCCCATGCCACCACGAAATTTTGCTCAACCTTTTGATTCTTTTTCTTTTGTTTTCTTTTGGGCTAGACCCCAAAATTCTCCCCCTCCAGCCAAAGGGAAATATATTGTAGTTCTTTACATGCATTCCATGCCGATCAACTTTACACAAAGCTGAAGTATTCCTCATGTTACAACTTTCGTCATCATGTCACCAGGGTTTTTGCCAGTGTGAATCTTTTCCAACTTGAATTGTTGTTCTTCCACTGTTTGACGTAGCTAATGATATCTAAAATCAATGTGCTTCGTTTGAGAGTGGTACATCGCATTCTTACTTAAATCCAATGCGCTTTGACTATCGTAATGGATATCGTACCTTTCCTACTTCATTCCCAGTTGTTGAAGAAACCTCTTCAACCAAAGCATTTCTTTTCCTGCTTCTGTTAATGCAATATATTTTGCTTCAGTAGTCAACAAGGCAACAGATTTCTGCAATTCAGATTGCCAAGATACAACTCCTCCTGCAAATGTAAACACAAGTCTTGAAATAGATTTTCTACTATCCAGTCACCTGCCATATCCGCATTGTATAACCTTCAAGAACTGGGGTTCTTTGGCCGAAGCTACCTCAAGATCCACTTCACAGCTTCCCAGTGATATTTTCGAGGATTGAAAAGATACCTGCTAACAATTTCAACCACGTGAGCGATATCTGGTCTAGTACAAACCATTGCATACATCAAACTCCCGACTGCCGAGGAGTATGGAACACCCGCCATAACTTCTTTTTCTTCTTGACTCGTAGGACAACTTTGTTTGCTGAGTTTGAAGTGATTGACCAATGGTGCATTGACCGGCTTAGCCGATTCATGTTGAATCTATTCAGAATACGATTCACATACCGTTCTTGCGATAACCATAATCTCTTGGATTTCCGGTCTCGCATGATGTGCATGCCCAGAATTTGTTTCGCAGGGCCCAGGTCCTTCATATCAAAGGACTTTGCTAAATCCTTCTTAAAATCACCAGTCAGCTTCATATCATGTCCTACTATCAATATATCATCTACATATAACAAAAGTACATATAACAAAAGGATAATGATTTTATCACCTGAAAATTTCTTAACAAACACACAATGATCTGCATCAGTCTTGGTATATCCATGACTAGCCATAAACGAGTCAAATTTCTTTTACCACTGTCTTGGAGCTTGTTTCAGTCCATACAAACTCTTCTTCAATCTGCAAACCATGTGCTCCTTTCCAGTCCTCTCAAATCCTTCTGGTTTCTCCACGTAGATTTCTTCGTCTAGGTCTCCATGAACAAATGCAGTCTTCACCTCTAGTTGTTCAAGCTCCAGATCCAAGCTAGCCACCAATACAAGTACTACGCGAACAGAGCTCATCTTTACAATTGGAGAGAATATCTCATCAAAATCTATTCCCCGCTTTTGTCCAAATCCTTTTCACGACTAAGCGAGCCTTGTACTTCAACAACTTGTCACCATCTTTCTTAAGCTTCAACACACATTTATTTTTCAAGGCTTTCCTGCCTTCCAGAAGCTTCACAATCTCATAAGTTTTGTTTTTCACCAGTGAATCCATTTCTTATTGCATGGCTTTCATCCACTGGGATTTATCCTTATGATCTTGTACTTCTTCAAGGCTTTTTGGCTCCCCTTCTTTAGTGATTGTAATATACGTGGAACTATGGTATCTCGTAGATGGGTGGATCGCTCGATTTGATCTCCCGAGCTGAGGCGGAGCTTCGAGGCCTTCTTGCTCGACACCTTCACCATCGTCATCTTCTGTTGTTGTCTCGTCATCAACCCTGAGTTCTCCATCACACTCTCCCCCTGTTGTGGCATCTCCAGGAGGTTTGACAGGTGAAAGATCCACCTTACCACTTGACTCTGTAGTTTCTGGTGAAGCAGAATCAGACATAGTTTCTTGCTCATGAAACACTACATCTCTGCTTCTGATAATTTTTCGATTTTCTGGATCCCATAACCTATAGCCAAATTCCTCATCTCCATAGCCCAGAAATATACAAGGAATGGCTTTATCATCAAGTTTTCATCTCTGTTCCTTGCTTACGTGAGCAAAAGCTTTGCATCCAAACACATTTAAATGAGAGTATTTAACATCATGTCCGGACCATACTCTCTCATGGATATCAAAGCCTAAAGGAACAGATGGAGATCGGTTGATCAGGTAGCACGCCGTTAGAATAGCTTCACCCCAGAACGACTTAGGCAGCTAGCCATTCTTAACATACACCTCACTTTCTCCATAATGGTTCTATTGATTCTTTCAGCCACACAATTATGTTGTGGGGTTCCAGGTACAGTCTTCTCATGCCTGATGCATGCTCGACACAATAATTCTTGAATTCATAGGAAGTATACTCCCCCCCATTATTTGATTGAAGACACTTTAAAGGTTTACCAGCCTGTCTCTCCACCATAGCATGAAACCTTTTGAAGTACTGATAAACTTCGTTCATTGTTCTCAAGAAATACACCCACAATTTCTTGAAGCATCATCAATAAACGTCACGAAATATCTGCTACCACCGAGACTCTCCCACTTCCATGGGTCCACATACATCAGAATACACCATCTCCAACACATTTTCTTTCAGCTTCGAGGTTTTGGTGAAAGACACTCTATGATGCTTCCCAAAGAGACAATAATCACAAGGATTCAGTTTTGGATCTTTGGCAAATGGGATGAGAGACTTTCTTGCCAAAATATGTAATCCTTTTTCACCAATGTGAGCCAGTCTTTTATGCCACAAAGTTAGCGAAGCATCATCTTCGACTGCATTCAATCCATCCTTGATCAACTTTACTTGAGTTCTGTACAGTGTCGATCTCACTGTACCTGTAGCAGCTAACAATGATCCTTTGGTAAGTCTCCATGTGCCGCTACCAAAATTGTTAGTATAGCCTGCTAGATCTAATGCATGCACAGAGCATCCGTAAGTCTGGTATATATCGCATGTTTTTCAGTGTTATTGTGCACCCAATATCAGTTTGAATGCACACATCACCAACTTCCACAATATTTGCAATACTGTTGTTGCCCATCTTTACTCTACCAAAGTCTCCTTCTTTGTATGGAGAAAAGAATTCCTTATGAGAGGTTGCATGGTATGATGCTACTGAGTCAATGACCCATTCAACACATTAATCAGCAACATGACACTCTTCTTCTTCAACAGAGAGCAACACCACTTCCCCATTGATCACAGGGGTTGCGGTATTTTCATCGTTCTCAGACATGTTGTTTCTCCAACCTCTGTTCTTCCAGGCTTTGCAGTTTCTTTTGATATGCCCTTCTTCACCGCAGTGATAACACTTGAATTTTCTCCTGGGTTGAGATTGTAATTTATCTCTGGATTTGTTATTCTGGCCTCTGCTTTTACTTCTCCCCCTGGTTTCTGTGACCAGGGCTTGGGAACTGCTTGCCCCAGAGTCTTTTCTTCTTTTTTCTTCTTTAAACATATCGTCTTTGAATTGAGTCAAAGTCAGTTTTCCCTCAGGGGCAGAGTTGCTCAACGAGACCACCAGAGTCTCTCAACTATCCAGTAAAGAACTCAAAAGTCACAGCGCCTGCAGCTCTTCATCAAGTTTCATTTCCATGGTAACGAGTTGGTTCACCATGTCTTGAAATTATTTCAGGTGTTCTGCAACTGATCTTCCATCCTGAAATTTTAAATACAAGCTTTCTAATGACGAAAGCTTTATTTTGTGCACTCTTTCTCTTATACCTTTGTTAAATTTTGTTCCACATAGTATGGGCTTTCAACTCCGTGGCAACATGGTGGAATATGTTGATATCCACCCACTGTTGATTAAACTGACATCCTTCCTGCGTAATTTTTTCCAATCGTCATCCTTCACATCATCTGGCTTGTCGTCTCCCTTTTCTACACGATCATACAGATCTTTGTAGAAAAGTATGTCCTCCATTTTTGGCTTCAAAATGGAGTAATTTGTTGTTGTCATCTTCACCATGGTACCCACGTTCTCCTCCATTTAATTTACACTGGTCGATACAGAGCCCAAGTTGAGCACTGATACCATTTGTTTGGCTCAGATGTGCAAATGCGGAAGGTGTAAATTAAAACACAGAGGTAAAATAGTGAACAATAATCTCAATCCCAACAACTCAAGAATGACAAAAGAAACTCTTGCAATAAAACATAAATAATTTTTTTTTTTTCTGATGTGGAAGATAAGATTAAACTGCGACCACAGAGCATACTAAGAATATCCCAAATAAATAAAATATGCAAGAAAAAAGACACCAAGATTTAACGTGGAAAAACCTCCAATGTAGAAGAAAAAACCACGGGACAACATCCAAACAATTCCACTATATTTTCAAGATAATTACAATATCTTTTCACACTCCCCTAAACTAGAAATGTAAAATATAGCGACCCCAGTGAGACCCTACTCCTATTCAAATATTACAAACAAGGAGTAAAAGAGTTGATACCCAACCCGGTGTATTTTTCCCACACTCACAGGATTACTTTTTTTTTTTTTTTTACGAAACGATAAAGATATTATTACTAAAAGCGAACCAAGTTCGAATACAACTCCAAAACCAAACAGAAAAAATGGAAGGACACGCCTTAAGCGGCCTAGAACCTCAAACAAACAACAAGGAAACCTCCACTGCCCAAGGGCCTAGAGAAGAAACCAACAAGAAAAGGAAACCAAACAAAAGAAACAAACTACAAAAGCACCAAGAAAAAACTGAAAAAGAAGCTACAGCAAGCCAACTACAAATCCGAAAAAGCCATCCAATCCTGATGAGCCATCTGCAAGGTAACTGTGAGTGGCATTAGAACACCTTGAAATATGCAGAGGTTACGAGACTTCCAGAGCCACCAGAGAATGTAAGTTGTAAGTTGGATACGAGCCTCTGATGTCTCTGATGAATCAAGTTTACAGATATCATTCCACCAGCTTCTAAAAGGAAGAGTCTGACTAGGCATATTACTCCAAGAAACCTGAGAAATTTTCCACAACCTAGCAGCTCTTGAGCATGTGAATAAAACATGAAATATGGACTCAGATTCTTCACCACAAAAATTGCAGATAGGATCCATTTTCAAACCTTTCTTGATGAGATTAACTTTGACTGGCAGAGTTTCAGAGATGCACTTCCATATAAAAAACTTAATTTTACTCACCACTTTAAGTTTCCACAGCCTCTGCTTAACTTTTAGCATAGTAAGTCCAACTTTAGAGCTACAGCCAGGAAAATCCATTGCAAGCAACTTTTGAGCAGACAAGTAAGAATATGTGCTTGCTACTGTGAATACCCCCTTCTTATTAAACAACCAGTGCCTTCTGTCCTCTTGGTCTGCCTTAATGGAATTGATAGCCAGGATTGCTGCACTGTCCTGGGCATTATACACTTGTTTAACCAACCAGTCATTCCAACCTGTCCCAGAGGCATTAAAAAGATCTTTCACCCAGATAAGGTGACCTCTTGCAAGATTCATAAGCTCAGGTTTAGGTTGTGGCAAGCAAGGAACCCAATTAACATCTTCCAATCTAGTTGAAGCTCCATTTCTAATCTCTACTGCATACCCCTTAGCAAATGTAGGCAACACTTTCAGCCAGTTAGACCACAGCCAAGAGCAACTTGGAGTTGTTTCAGCCTCGAAAATAGAGCAGTTGGGAAAATATTTTCCTTTCAAGATTCTGCTGACAAGTAAATTTGGATGTGTGTAAATCCTCCAAAGCTGCTTGCAGATTAAGGATGTGTTAAAAATATGAACATCCATAAAGCCAAGGCCTCCATTTTCCTTAGGAAGAGACAGAAAATTCCAAGTTTTCCAGTGAATGCCTTTAGAATGATCATCCCCAGTGCTCCACCAAAAGTTGGAGCACAGTTTGATAATGTTGGCACACAGGGTTTTAGGAAGCAAGAAACAAGACATAGTGAACAATGGAAGAGCTTGCAGAACAGCCTTGATGAGAACTGCCTTACCAGCTTGGCTCAAAAGTTTTGATCTCCAGCTCTGCAGTCTGCCAAGCACAGAGTCAAGGATATACTGAAAAGTTTCTAGTTTTGATCTTCCAATACCGAGGGGAAGGCCCAAGTATCTAGTAGATCTATGACAGGTAATCCCAGGCATGGAGGCACAAATAATGTTCTTGAGATGAACTAGGGTTTTCCTGCTGAAGAAAACTGAAGATTTGCTCATATTAACAGACTGGCCAGTAAAGAGCCTATATCTTCCAAAAATGTCAGTGAGAGAGTTGACTTGATCAACAGAAGCTTTACAGAAGACTAAGGAGTCATCTGCAAATAGTAAGTGTGAGATGGGAGGTCCATTTGGGGAGATCTTCAGAGCAGTTAGGTGACCAGAGTTCACAGCTTGAGAGATTAAGGCAGATAACATTTCAGCAATTATAAGGAATAGATAAGGAGATATGGGATCTCCTTGTCTAATTCCCCTTGTGGGAAGAACAAAGCCGCTGACTGTGCCATTGATTTTAAAGGAGAAAGTGGAAGAAGTAATACAAATCATGACCAAATTAACAAAGTCTGCATGGAAACCCATCTTCAGCATAATTTTTTTGATACAAATCCACTCAACTCTGTCAAAAGCCTTCACTAAATCAAGTTTTAAAGCCATGAAGCAGTTATGAACTGAGTTGTGCCTGTTCAGATAATGGAAGGCTTCTTGACCAATTATCACATTATCTAAGAGTTGTCTACCCTTAATGAAAGCTGATTGAGAGTCACTGATGCACACATCCAAACACTTTTGCAGCCTAGAGGCAATGATTTTAGACAGAATCTTATAGACAATTGTGCAAAGATGATAGGTCTGAATTGAGATACAAACTCTGGGTTATTGCATTTAGGAATAAGAGACACAATGGTGTGATTCCAGTATTTGAGAAGCAGACCTTTGTTATTAAAGAAACTGGAAATTGCAGACACCAAATCAGTTTTTATAATATCCCAGAATTTTTGATAAAAGAGTGCAGTCATACCATCCTCCCCAGGGGACTTCTCTGGCTGCAAACTGAAAAGAGCTGACTTTATGTCCTCTTTTGTAACCTGTTGTATCAACAATTGGTTCATATCTGCTGTAACAGAGGAGGGAACAAGAGAAAGGATTGAATCTCCTCCCCAGGAACCCTCAGAGGAGAACAAATCAGAGTAAAATTGGGCAATGTGGTTCTGAATAGCAAGCTGAGTGTCACACACTGTGTTCTGAGGGCTCGACCCCATCTATATCCAATCCCAAGATCCTCGCCAAGAAGGAAGAATATGCTGAGAAGTCTTGATATGGCATTTTGTCTTCTTCTCATCATAGTAAAAGCATGGAAAAATTTGGTATTGCTATCCCCTTCTTTCAGCCATTGAATCTTGGCTTTTTGCTGCCAATGGAGTTCTTCATTCTTGTGGGCAATATTTAACTCCTTCTTTGTGTCAAGCCACTCCTCCCAGTTCTCTATACTTCCATTCTGCTGCAGGAGGTCAAGCTTCTTTGAGAGATTATCAATTGAGGACTGGTTTTGAGATTTGAAGTTTGCACTCCAGATGAGAAGAGCCTGTCTAGTAGCCTTAATTTTCTCTTTGAGAATAAAGAAGGGAGTTCCAGAATAGTGACTATTCCAGGCTGTTTGAATTACTTCATTAATACCTTCCCTTGAAAGCCATCTCTTATCAAAATGAAACCTTTTTTTCTTTCTATCAGCCAAAGTCCCTGATTGGAGAATCAACATTGAGTGGTCTGAAGCTGACTTGGCAATGTTAGAAATGGATGCTTGAGGATGAGAATTCAGCCATTGAGCAGAGGCAAACCCTCTATCTAATTTCTCTTCCACTAGCCCTTCTGAGAATCTGTTATTACACCAGGTGAATTTATAACCAATCATATTTATTTCCTCCATCTCCATTCTGTCAATAAACGAGTTGAAGCCGGCCATACAAGCAGGGGATCTGAGAACACCCCCTCTTTTTTGATCACTGGTGCAGATGTCATTCCAATCCCCCAGAATATGCCAAAGATTTCCCCAAGAAGGTTGAGCATGAAGTAATTCTGACCATTGAGAGAGTCTGTTGTGGTAGCAGGTACTGAGATAAACAAAAATGCCCCAGGTTGGGAGAGAGTCCTGCAGCTTGTATTCAACAACAATATAACAACTATGAGTAATAATGTGAAGGATCTGAACCTCAAGGTTCCAGCACAACATCATACCTCCACTAAGTCCTACAGGATCAACAATAGAGACTCTGTTATCAAAGCCTAGTTTCCTTGCAACTGATTTCACAAAAGAAAGAGAATTTTTTGTTTCTGACAAAAAGGTAAAAACTGGGTGGTGAGTTCTAATAGACTCTCGGATTTGGGAAATCGTAGAGGGCCCACCCAACCCTCTACAATTCCACACCAGGGCTAGCATTGGTCACTTGGGTGCCATTCTAGGCTGGCCACCCCCACCTGCTTGGTATCCTTCTTTTGCTTTTTACCATCTTTTGATTCTGAGAGTTCTCTACCTCATCTTCATTTGGTCCTTCAATAAGAACTCTGGGCCTCTTCCCTTGTGTGTCAGTTTCCATAGCCAAAGGATTAATAGTTTGCTCATTAAGTCTACTGAGCCTGGATGAAGTCCTTCTCCATATCTTTGGCTGAGAATTTGGGAGAGCCAAATGGAGACTCTGATAATCAACTGCTGAGTCTTCAATTTCCATGAGTTTGCTAGAGGATTGGACTTGAAGGAGTTGAGAATTGTCTGCGGATGCATCTTTGGGATGTTGCTCTGGTTCTGGAATATGATTAACAGGAGTTGAGATAACTACCTGATTGGATTGAGAGGTTGAGGCTTCGGAGCATTGTTTATTTATTTGAGATGGAGAGCCTTCAATAGAGAGGAACTTGTTACTGTCATGTTGGGGAGAGGCTGGGTTTGAATAAGGATTGCCTGAGTTGACAGGTGAAGATGGGTCGTCATTACGAGGAGCACTTTTTGAACCTGAAGAGTTAATACCCGCCCAGTGATTGCTCTTCGTAGCTCTCATCCAAGCTCCATATTGTCCCCCTTTTAAGGAATGGGAATGGATGTCAACCAATCTCTTGGAGCAAGATCGTTCCAAATGCCCAATTAAGCCACAATAGTGACATAGATTAACAAGACGCTCGTACTTAAAACCAACACTAGCTGTTTGATCATCCAATATGAGGTTGGCACAACGAGGGAGTGACTCTGTCAAATCAACTGAGACCAGAAGCCGCATAATACGACCTCCATGACTTCCTGCTCCCACGATCACCACATTATGCACATCCTTGAAAACTTGCCCAATTTTCAGACCTACCTCGGTACTAAGCCAGTCCAGAGGAACATTGAATACCTGGACCCAGAGTTTGAGCTCCTGGAATGCAACGTGGTTGATTGATAAACCTCTCTTCCATTCCGATAGCACTAGGTACTGATTCTCGTAAGTCCAGTTGGTCCCTTTAGCCACTTGTTCTTTATCGTCTGAGCTCTGAAAGATAAATTGGAAGAAATTTGGCCCCAGATCCTTTATCTCCATGGGCTGAGATAGCCGCCATATGTGGCTCATCACTCGTTTCACACCTATCCAACTGGTTTGACGATCGCTAACAATCTTCCCGAACAAACTCCTCTTGCATTTATCAGCACTAACTTTAATGTCTTCTCGTCCAATGGCGATAAGGTTATGCTCCTTCTCAGATAAGGAAACTCCCTGTAGTTTTTTCGAGAGATCCTCATCTTGTCCCACACAATTTGGAGTACTCATGGAACCCTAGAAAAGAGGGGAAAAAGAACAGGAACCCAACACTAAGACAACTGAAAGGAGAATCGAAACAGCGCAGCTATAACAACAAAACTGGTCGGGAATCCGAGGAACTGAAGATGATGGCGATGAAAGACGGCAAAGAAAAACGCTCTCCGACGAGAGAATGGCTATCGCTCTCAACTTCAATTTATGACTTCTACAGGATTACTCAAACACCATATTTTTATCTCACTGAAAAATAATACTCACAAAAATGTTATTTCTGTTCTTTTTTCTTCTTCTGATTTTGGTGTATCTCCTCTGCTGAATACCCCTCTATTTATAGAGGGGAAATGAACTTCTGATTAAATGAATTCGCTCCACTTTCTTTTGGCACAATAACCAAGATTTTTGATTTATTAAATGCCCATGCCACCACATAATTTTGCTCAACCTTTTGATTCTTTTTCTTTTGTTTTCTTTTGGGCTGGACCCTACACATCTCACGACACAACCAACACATGCAACCTTAGGTTTCTCGGTTACAGAATATCCAATCACCAAGACGCTAAAATACATGATCCTGTGAACATACCTCTTTTTCATGTATGTATGAAGAAAGTCCATCATCAAGTTCATCAGCTTTGCTTTCGGTATAATCCAAGAAATGGAATATCTAATGTTGCTCACAAACAAAAAATAATTTTTTGTGAAAAAAATAAATATTGAGGTTTAAAAAAACACGAGACAAAATTTAAATATAGAAACTTATACTATTGAACTCTTTGAACAAATAAGTACGCTACTCTCTTACCGAAACAATGATCAACATATATCATCACATAACATGAAAAAGCATATTTCAACATAAAATTATCACGCGATATATGAACAAAAATATATAAATAAATAATACAGACAAAATTGCAATTTTAGTTATGTTGGTTTGATCCAGTAGCCTTTTTAGTCCTAAGAATTAAACATTTTTGCTATTTGGTCATATGATTTTAAAATTCAACGCAATTTCAGTCCTTTAGGACTGAAAATGCAACAAAATTTAAAATTACAGGACTTAAATTGGTAACAAAAAATATTTTGGATGTATTTTTTTATTAGAAATTTAAGTCTTGTAATTTTACAATTTATATTATTGACAACAGGACTAATAATGTAATTTTGCCGATAATAAATAACTATTACAATTTATATTATTGACAAAGATAGAACTATAAGTCAAAACTTCATTAAGACCAATGCTCGTGTAATCATATCCCTCATCCAGAGTGTTGATCATACCCAAATATGATATCTGTTGTTTGCCCTCGACTATGATATTATTCGATAAAGATGATGGACGATACAGTTAAACTTCATCAGCAGTTCTACAAGATTTGCAAAAAGTGATATAAGAAGAAAAATAACAACTAAAATTTCCTTTCAAGAGAGATTAGAATGCTCTCACGTCTCGCTTCCTTTCTCTCTCTAGTTCCATCTTTCTCCACCTCCCATCCATCACCCTCTCACATTGTTTTTTCGGTCTACACTACCAGTTAGAGCTCACCAGCATCCGCCGGCGGCGAGCTGCCCGACTATGGGGGGCCCACCCACTTCCCCCCACCTGCGACTTTCCTACTCTTTCCCCCTTTTTTTTCTCCTCCTCCATGGCCACTCATTCAAACCCTCAATTTCAGACTTCACCTGCAGCAGCTTTTCAATTGCAGACCTCCGATGACTTTCACGGCAAGCTCACGTCATGGACCAATAGCTTCAAAAGAACCTTCAGATCTGTCGTTAGATCGACCTTGCAATCAACAGATCTGTTGCACCTCACCCGAGCAGGATGCCCGCCGCTCCATGGCAACACCGCTACTCCGTCACCTGTAACATTGCCGCCGTTAGTGGCGGCTCCCTTCCCGACAGCCACCACCCCTCCTAATGACTCTGGTATCCAAACCGATCAAGCTGCCGACAACCTTTGGCCGGTTCAGTTTGGCACTATTCTGGCTAGCACCACATCCTCTTCGCCACTCCCCCTGCCTCTCGCGGCGACAGAAAACCTCCACCAATCAAACCACAACCTTATACTCTCGTCAGCAGATTTTTCCCCAGCTCACCCATTGGGCCGACTTATCGGGCATTCCCCAAGGCCCAACCCCGATCTTATTTTCCCTATTAATGGGTCGTCGCCCCAAGCCCACCCACCTTCCCTTCCCTAACTCTCCTTTAAATCAATCCCCCTCCAGACCAGGCCCAACTCTTTAGGCCCACTACCATCCCACTCCGTATTCTGGCCCAACCAACATTTACCTCCGTCCCAACATGGGCACCTGCTCCCAACGTCGAACCAACTGACGGCGGCCAAGGTATCAGCACCTCTAATGGCAGCCGGTGGCCCTCTTCTTGACTCCGACGCCGGCGCTGGCCACTCCTACACGGGCATAAGTGGCTCCTCCATAGCCCCGCAGGCCGGCTTAGTTACCTCTTATGCCCCGCCGTCTCCCACCTTGCCGGAACCACTCCATCCAGGCTCAGTTCCACCTACAGAGGTCGTGCACTGCTCCTCGGCCATCCCCATCACCGGAAAGGGCACGTCCACAGCGTACAAGACAGGTATCTTAGGCCGCGCTCCCTCTCCATCACCCTCCCATCCGCCGGAATTGAATCTCGGCGAGCAGCTGCCAACGGGCACCGATGACCAAGGGCCGAACCCAGCCACCACTTCCACCGGTGATCTAGGGCCCCCGCCCAAACGAACACGATCCTTCCGAGATGCGGTTACTGGCATACCCACTGTCAAACCAAGTGTTTAGAAACTGATGTTGGAGTTCTTTCGGGACAAGCAGAGCGGGACTGTCACACGCTCCGAGGAGGGCTGGTTCAAGGTAAGTTTCCCTGAGCCCACTATTACTTCCGTAGCTGGGGCGTTTGAGAATGCTCTTATATTGAAGTTTTAATTCACTGTCCCTTCCTTCTGGGATTTATTTGTCGGTCTGGACAAATTGGGTTTCAAGGGTAGAGTGTCCCCTAAGTTTCTTAACTATAACCACTATTTACTCTTTTTTGAGTCGAAAGAGGATTACAATCGTGTTTGGATTAAGACACATCTTAGTATCTTCGGATGTTTTGGTCGGGTGTTTAAATACACCCTTGATTTCTCCTTCCTCGAGGAATCTCCCATCGTCCCAGTGTGGTGTTGTCTTCCGGGCCTCTTACCACACCTTTTTGATCCATCTGCCCTCTTCTCGATTGCTAGCTGCATTGGCAATCCTATTGAGATCGATAACGCTACGGCAAACCGATCGAGACTATCTGTCGCATGGGTGTGCATGGAGATTGACCTTAGAGATGAGCTCATCAAGGAGATTGAGCTTGACCAAGCGAGAAAGACCACTATCCAAAAAGTGGCCTATGAGAGAGTCCCCCTGTTATGCACCCTATGCCACCATGTGGGATATGGGGATGCAGAGGGATACACTAGGGGTAGCAAGCCCCGCCCTGACCTGCCCCCTCGCCGCCACGTAGAGAGGAGGGGCCCTTCTGTCGCCCCGAGGAGCCCTAATGAGAAAGGTAAGGCCCTTGCCCACGGTCCTGATCCGAAGAGACAAAAGGGAAAGGGCAATGTCACATATGAGGTCACCCGACCCAATGAGACTATCCTAGATAGATCTAGGGCCAAAGCTACAGGCCTTTTTTCCCACCAGTCCCTCTAGTCAGCACCCATGGCTACCCATTCTCGCTTCTCTGTTCTTGACACAGAGACGGAAGAGGAGATTCTCGCTTTCTCCGATCACTTAGGAGCTTCGACCAGCTCCCCTTTCGATGATGATGACATGTTAGACGATAAGCTAGACCACGCTATCTTCCCATTGTGCATTGATGCCCCCTCCC
>CACSLK010027831.1:9294152-9331459 GCA_902706635.1 Striga hermonthica
CTCATTGACTGAGACTGCGCTTCTTCCACCCCCACCAGCCCGACCCCTTCTGACCCTGCCTTCCACTTTCCCCACATCCCCCATTATCGAGTCTGGTCCGTCCTCCCCACAGGGCTAGGCGCAGAGTACGGATGGCTTGGAGCACCTACAACTCATTCTCCTACCTCCGGAGTCTCCCACTGCGCGTGAGGAGCCTGCCCAGGAGGTCCTAGAGCACCAGAGACCACAGACCAGATTTAGGACTGCACAGCTCTCCGCTAGTTGAGTTCTGACTCTACCAAACATACAGACACAACCCAACCACGACAGCCCCAGGGTAGGCAGATCCACTGATGTTTGACATGTCAGTCACATCGCTAACATGGAATGCCCGTGGTCTGGCTAATAGGACCACCCTTGCTCATGCTAGATCTCTCATTCGTGAGCATAATCTTGAATTTTCGGCTTTCTTAGAGCCTATGACCCGCGACCCTTCTTTTGACGTATATTCGCGCCGTCTTGGCTTCCATGCCGGGAGGGGCAATATTTCTAACAAGATTTGGTTTTTCCACTCACGTGACTTTGCTTGTCAGATCCTTCGAGATACTGATCAAGTCTTTCACGTGAAGCTCACCGCCGCCCACCTTCCGGAGCCGATCTTCCACATTTTGGTTTACGTCAGCTGTGTGAGGGTTGGCCGCTATGATCTCTGGGACACCATGCGTGAGATTGCTGAGAGTATGGAGGGATTACTGTGGATGGTTAGCGGTGATTTCAACATATTTTTGTATCCCGATGAACGCATTGGTGGTGTTTCGGACCGCTCTGCAGAGATCTTAGATTTCTCACATGCTTTATCGGATTTTTAGCTAATCGACGCTGGATACGAAGGGGCTCCCTTTACGTGGAAGTGGGTCGGAGTCAAGGAGAGGCTCGACCACGCTCTTTACTCAGAGGCGTGGACGAGGGTGTTTGCGACCTCAGTTGTGATACACCTTCCTCGAATTGGATCCGACCATGTCCCCCTTCTAATTCGGTGTCGGTTCTCTATTTCCCCTTGGTGCGCGACCTTTCGTTTCCAGAACATGTGGGTCTGCCACTATTCTTACTACGATACTGTTAGAGCTTCTTGGGAGCAGGTCACGAACCTCTATGGGATGCGAAACCTGGAGGAGAAGCTTAGGAGACTCCACCGGGTTTTGAAGCAGTGGAACTGGTCGACTTTTGGTGACATTTCTCAGCGCCTTACTGCAGCTCAGATTGCATATGCGGAGGCTGAACGGACCTATGATCTGGATTCTTTGCCAGAGAATAGGTCCGTGATGCGCTGCTTCCATGCTGAGTACTAGTTACGCCTCCTCATAGAGGAAGATTTCTGGAAGCAGAAGGCTGTTGTGCGCTGGGTGGCTGAGGGGGAGCGTAATACCAAGTTCTTCCAGGGATTCGTGAGACAGAAGCGAGTCAAGTCGTATATCCATAGTATTGAGGATAATGGGTCATCTGTGACCCAGGAGTCCCAGATACGGGAGTCGGCTAGAGCTTACTTCCACACTCTCTTTTCCTCTGAGCGAGACTTGCCCACGCACCCCAACTCGGCCCTTTTTCCAACCATCCCATAGTCGGTCGACCTCGTCGACCTCTGTGACCTCTCGAGTAAGGAGGAAGTCAAAGAGGCTGTGTTTGGGATCGATCCCAACAGCGTCTCCGGACCGGATGGCTTTTCGTCCCTCTTCTTCCAGTCTTGCTGGGAGATTGTGGGACCTGGCGTAGAGGAAGTTGTGAGGGCCTTCTTCTCTGGACACCAGATGCCAGATTCCTTCATAACAACCTCCATCATTTTGATCCCGAAGAGATCGAGACCTAGCTCTTGGTCCGACTATAAACCTATCAACTTATGCAATGTGACTAACAAGATCATCTCAAGAATCCTCAACGGGCGCCTCGCACGGTCCTCCCCCACCTTGTCTCTCTGAACCAGAGTGGATTCATCAAAGATCGAGTCATTAGTGATAATATCCTTTTGGCTCAGAAGATGATACACGATATCTCTCATGCGAATCGGACACGAACCCCGAACCTCGTGCTGAAGCTAGATATGGCCAAAGCATATGATAGGGTCGAGTGGTCATTTCTCAGAGATGGGATTTTCTAACCGTTGGATTAGCTTTGTGGAGACGTGTGTGGAGCATTGCACGTTCTCCGTTTTGATTAATGGTAGTCCCACGACCTTTTTCCCTTCTACTCGCGGCCTTCGTCAGGGAGACCCCTTATCCCCCTCCCTTTTTGTTCTGGTGGCTAACTATCTCTCTCGCATCCTTGACAGTTTCATTCACGACTATCCGAGGATGACCTACAGTACGCGTGGCTGTGGGCCTCCCATTTCTCACCTCTCTTATGCGGCTGACATTATCATTTTCACTCGTGTTAATGATAATGGGCTAGTAGATCTCATGAGTCTTTTGGACCACTACAGTGAGACATCTGGCCAACTAGTCAGTGTTAGTAAGAGCACTTTATTATGGACCACCACATTGCTGATCATTGGGCTCACCGGATTCACGAGCGCACTGGATTTGCTCGTGGAGACTTATCCATCCCTTACCTTGGGGCTCCCTTGTACAAAGGTCATCTCTCCCATGATCTTTTCATCGACGTCCGTCAGAGGATGATTGATCGTATCTCTGGCTGGTCGCATAGACACCTTTCCTTCGGAGGCCGACTTGCTCTGATCAAGAGCACTCTTTGCACCCTCCCTCTATACCTTCTCGCGGTGCTTGACCCCTTTCAGTCTACGATTCATGAGTTAGATCACATCTTAGCCCGTTATTTCTGGAGCCATGAAGAGGGCTCGCGGGGACGGCGGCAGACCCACTGGGTGAAGTGGGATTCCATATGCCGTCCTCTTTCTAAGGGTGGGCTCGGGATTCGGCGTTTCTCTAATGTTGTCACTGCTTTTTCCTACATGATGTGGTGGAGCTTTAGGGAGACAAGTCCCTGTGGGCCCATTACCTCCTGAGGAAATATTGCATTGGTGGTTCTGCCCACCCTTGCAGGGTGACAGTCACGGCTCAGGATAGTCGACAGTGGAGACGTCTCACCACTGTTGGCAGACGTGCTCAGAAGCACATTTTTTGGACATTGGGTTCTGGGTGAGGTTAGCTTCTGGGATGAGTGGTGGTTCAGCGAGGCCCCCCTTTCGAGTACTAGGCCGGTCACTCATCTTCCCTTCATGCAGGTGAAGGACCTTTGGTCAGGGGGTCTTTGGGATAGAGATAAGATGGAGGACATTCTAGGTGAGGGTGGGGGGTTTCAGTGCACTAGAGATTGACCAGATCCGACAGATACCCATCCTGGAGGGAGGTTTGGATGGCATGAGGTGGAGACTTACATCTTCGGGTGCATTCTCTACGTTATCAGCCTGGGGAGATTTGAGGCTGGGTAACCGGCCTAACCTCCTCTTCGGGGCCATCTGGACCGACCTTCTCACCCCGACCATTTTCGTCTTTTTGTGGTGTCTCCTATTACGGTGCATTCCCATTGACACTGTGATGCAGGCGAGGGGGTGCTCCTTCCCCTCTCGTTGCCATTGTTGTGATGAGACTGGTAGCTTTGATATCGAGACTTTCACCCATCTTTTCCTTGAGAGTGAGATTGTGAGGAGAGTGCGGGAGCACTATGCCAGATATACTCACACCGCACACACAGTAGACACGTGGGCTTCCTTATTCCTTGTATTATCCTATGGTCCACCTGGACAGAGAGAACTAATGCGAAGCATATGGATATTATATTTTCTTGTGCTCACATCATTTTGCAGGTTGACAGACATCTCTCTCTCCTCACCGCCCTAGGTAGACTTACGACGAGAGACTGGACAGGTTGTACACCGCCACGTCGTTTGAGGCCACCACCTCCTTTACCTGTCTGACACCCACGACCCAGGGTCGTTGTTTGGCTGAAACCCAAGGCTCCTTGGGTTAAGCTAAACACTGATGGCGCTTTCGACAGACATACCAGAGTTGCTGGAGGAGGGGGCCTGATTAGGGATCATGGTGGGACACTCATCTCTGCCTTCCATGGACCAATCTAGGCCTCCTCGAGTTATGATGCAGAGATTCAGGCGCTCCAGATTGGGTCTTGAGATTGCCGCTTCGATCTCCTCCCATATTTGGATAGAGATGGATGTTGTAGCTGTTATCACACTTTTGACATCCGGCCACCAGGGCTCATTGCAGATCCAGCATCCCCTTATGCGCATCAGAGACACCCTCCGATCGATCCATTACCAGGTCTCACACAAATTCTGAGAGGGGAATCGACCCGCTGATTTCCTTGCAAGCACGGGGGCTTCTATACCCTAGATACGGACGACCACCACCGCCTGATCCTGACTAGATTTGTCGTTGTGGACTTCACGCCATGTCACTCTGACTAGGACGACCTCTTATGAGGACTTGTGTTTTGATCCTCTTTGGTTATTTTGTGATCTTTGTACTTTATGTTTTTTCTGTTTTGATGATTGTTCTGTATATCTTCAACAGTGATGTAGACCTTTGACTTTTTAGGCCTCTCTGGGCCTTTTTATATTCACAGGTCGGGGGTATAGCCTCAACCCCCCATCCCACAATGGGATGTTTATATATAAAAATAATATATCCTTTCAACAATGAAAATATTAGATTATTTGTCCTTAGTTTCAGAACATATACGAGCGTTATGGATAATGGTCAATGTTAACAGCCACTAAAAGATAAAATCAAACACAGAAATCAAAAAGGAAATTAAGAGTGGAAGGATAAGCTTATGGTTGCAGATACTATTGTATTGATTTCATCATGACCTAGAAAACGTTTACATGAGCTTATATACAAAATCCTAAACAAATGATAGCCTTAGGATGATGATCTAAGGCTGAGAAGGATCCTAAGAATGAGACAAAGCCATTAACTATAAAAGGTAGAAAACAGGTAAAATATATGTGCATGAAGAATGCATGCACACATCCAAAAATGGAAAAAATGTTGACTCCACTATGACTTGGTAATATATGTTATTATGCCCCCTTCATTTCAAGCGCGGGTTTGAGCTTGACTGTTAATTAATATCGAAGCCGAGTGAAGAATTGACCCGACAATGGCTTTATGAGAATGTCATCCGTTTGATCCAATGCCGGGATGTGATGCACTGAAATTGTGTGGAGACCAACCTGCTCACGTAAGATCAATGGCAGCATCCTTAGACTTTGAATGGTGAACAAGGTTGGTTGAAACTAGAACAGACCCAAGGTTATCCACCAAAACAGTAGAAGGATGAAGTTGAGGAATGCTTAACCCTGAAAGCAGAGTTCTCAGCCAAATAAAATCACACGTTGCAGAGGCCAAGCTTTCTACACTCAGCCTCGGTGCTAGAACGAGCTATGGTCTTTTGCTTTTTGCTACTCCATGAAATGAGATTGCTGCCAAGAAAGATGCAAAATCCTGAAGTTGATCTTTGATCATCAACATCAGTTGCCCAATCTGAGTTTGCAAAAGCAATAAGCTGCAAGGAAGGGAATTTGGTGATATGAAGACCATGATGAAGTGAACCACTTAGGTATCTCAGAAATCTCTTAAGAGCTTTCCAATGAGTGTCAAGAGGATTTTGCATATATTGACTACATTTGTTCACTGAAAAGGCTATCTCAGGTCTAGTAATTGTTGCATATTGTAGAGCATCAATAAGTTGTCTGTAGAGAGTGCCATTCTCAATAGGCTGGCCTTGATTTTTAGATAAACCAGGAGCATACCATAAGTGTACTGAGAGATTTGCAGTTGCTCATATTGGCCTTTTTCAGTATGCTCTTGATATATGTTGACTAACTCAAAATAATACTATCATTGTATCTATTTACCTCAAGGCCTAAAAAGTAGTTAAGAGCACCCAAGTCTTTGAGGGCAAAGTGATCTTTAAGAACTGCAATGGTTTGATCAATCATATGATTATCAGTACCATTGATAAGAAGGTCATCAACATAAGCCAAGATAAATATAGTGCAACTCTCATCATTTTTGATGAAAAATGAAGAGTCTGATTTTGAACACCTAAAGCCAAGTGAGCATAACACTGTTCCAAGCTTCAAAAACCATGATCTTGAGGCTTGTCTCAGCCCATATAAGGATTTCTTGAGCAAGCAGACAAGATTTTCTCCTTTTTCATAGTCAGGTGGTAGAACCATGTAGAGATCAGTGTCTAAGTATCCATTTAGGAATGCATTATAAATCCAAATCTATTTGTCTGATGGGCCATGATTTGGTAACTACAATTGAAAGAACAGTCCTAATGGTGGCTGGCTTTACTACTCGGCGAAAAGTTTCTATAAAATCCAAGCCTGGTACCTGACTAAAGCCCTTAGCCACTAGTCTTGCTTTAAATCTGGCCTCTGACCCATCTGCATGTTTTTTCAACTTGAAGACCCACTTGCACCCTATAGGCTTCTTACCTTGAGGAAGGTCTGTTAAAGTCCAAGTTTGGTTATCAATCAATGCCTTATACTCCTGATTCATAGCCATTTTCCAGTTGACATCTTGAAGAGCTTCCTCAAGAGTAGATGGTTCAATATACTCTGATGATTCTTTGGCACAAGTGAAGATCTTCGTTTTGGATATGCCAGCTCTCCCCCTTGTTATCATGGGATGAATATTATCTGCATGAGAATTGTTAGGAGCAATAGTCTATACAGGCATAGTATTTCTATCACTTGCAATTGGTAAATCTATGTAAATCTGTCCAATAGGTATTCTTGGTGAATTGTTTGATGGTGAGTTGGTATGGTGAGACGAGGAATGGTGTGAGCTAGAGTTGGTGGGATTAGAGTGTTGTGTAGTAGAATTGTGTAAAGAAGGTGGTAAATTAGGTGTTGAAGGGATTGTTGGGTTCTATGAGGAACGTCAAAAAACATGCACAGTATTGAACTTATCGAAATAAATTCCAACGCAGCGGAATCTATAGTTAGGATATGGGTGTTTACCTTTTAAATTTTTTGCCGACTCTGAGACGATGTAGAGTACCGTTGGTGTAGTTCTTCTGAATACACAAATCTAATGGGCGGATAGATTTGGCCTTTATTCGATTCTAATCGAAGGTTCCAACGAAGCTCGATTCACGGTACGCGAGTCTCGGGTCGGTTGCAGCGGCTAGACGCGAGTCGCGGTCGCTGGCAGCAGTTTGTCACGAGTCGCGGTTGCTGGCAGCAGTTGGTCGCGAGTCGCGGTCGCTGGCAGCTTCCGGAAACTTCGGGCGGCGGCGATGGTTTTTCGACGGTGGTCGACAGCGGCAATGGGCGGCGATCGGCTGAGGAGGTGACCGAAAAATATATATGTATAAAGGCTCAAGTATACTGTACCAAAAGGCCTTTTAATGGATTACCTAAACATCTATTTCGATTAAACTTAGTGGAGCGTTTAATCGAATCTCCCTAACTCTCGAACAAAACAAATTTGTTGGTCCCAATTATATTGACTGGAAAAGGAACTTGGATATTGTGTTAACTGATGAGGGGTACAAATTTGCTACTGTTGAGGCTTGTCCGGCTGTGCCTGCTGACAATGCACCTGACCAAGATAAAGAGAAGTATGCTCGGTGGAAAAAGGCTGACGAGATGGCGAAGTGTTACATCTTGGCATCTTTGTCAAATATACTTCAACATCAGTCTATGAACACTACAACAGAGATGCTTCTCATTCTCAAGGAGTTATTTGGTCATCATTCGCGAGCTGCCCGACAAGAGACCATGAGGGTTCTGATGAACATGACCATGCGTGAGGGCACTCCCGTAAGGAAACATGTTCTTGCTATGATTGCCCAACTGAATGAGCTGAAGGTTCTTGGGGCTTTTATTGACGGGGAAACCTAGGTCGATATAGTGCTCCAGTCTCTGCCGAAGAGCTTCGAGCAATTTTGGTTGAATTACAACATGACAAGATGTTGATGACTCTTTCGGAACTTTTATCTGAACTTTAGTCGGCAGAGGGCCTGTTTCTTCAGAAGACCCAAGCTATGGTGGCCCAGCGGGGAGAAGCTTCTACTTCAAAGGTATCTAAGGGCAAGAAGAGGAAGAAGTCCACAGGAAAGGGCAAGGCGGTCATGAATGACGCACAACCTCGACATAAGGCGAAGAAGCCGAAAGGCAAGTGTCACAAATGTCAGCAGAAAGGACACTTGAAGGCAGACTGCCCTCTCCTCAAGAAGTTCGACAAAGGTATATCTTTTTCTTTAGTCGTTGAAACATGTTTAGCGGTGTTATCTACCAGTACCTGATGTGTAGAGCGCAGATTTAATTCAACCTCATGCACAGTTTGAATTTGGACTTTGCCTTTTTACATGAAATATGTGCGTACGGACGCAGCAACATAGTAGATTAGAAATTACAATAAGTTTTTGCAGGTGATTTCGAATCCGACTATTGTGGCCCGTATGTATGGATTTTAATTCATGTTGAATGTATGATGTTTTTAAAGCCTCGGACATGTCTAGGAATTTTTGGGTTGGTGAATGCTTGTAATAAATTATTCGCACGGTGGGACACCGCATAGTTTATTGCTTTTATAGAAACTCTTGTACGGCTCATGCGTGGGTCATAGGATGATTTATATAATTGTTGTTTATATTATTCATTATTGATCCGGCGGGCGTGGACCAACTTTGACGGGGCGAGGCGATAAACACGTACACGGATGCCATGGTGATGATCCGATGGCGACTTTCCCGGAGACGACCTATTCAGTGGGAGTCACTGCGAAAGGGGAGATCCAATACCTGAATCGGAGGACACACTCAACAAGGACATGATTGTGTTTTCTCCGTAACATTGGAGATTGATTAATGGCCATGATAGTTGGATTATAATTCCTAGTTTATGATTGCTTTTTTTAATCATGCATGTTTTATGTGATTGCTTATGTGCAAAATTAAACATGTTTTAGAAAATCCCGTAAAATAAAAATTATATTAAGTGTGTAATGGGTTCAAATAAATTACATCCAAGGCCTCCATTATAGGTTTGTCAGTGAAGTGATTTAATTCGAGCCCAAAGGACGTTTTATTTCACAGTTCACAAGGACGAATCTCCTTCAGGATGGTTATAGCAAGCTATTTCAAAAGTGTACGGGTCACCCAAAGGTGGACGTATAATTTTGGTAGTAAACTTAGTACCAATTAGTGGGTTACACTTAAAGTGCAAATAATTACGATAGTCCCAAAGGATAAGGTCGTTTTTATTCTTTTATAAGTTAATTGCGCGGGCCAAAAGATGAAACCGACTATTAGTTAAGTATTTCTCGGCAGTATGTTAAGCTAATGGGATTTCTCCCTCCTCTTGCGAATGTTTGAACCGTAGACGTCCACACTCCGTGGCCTGCGGAGATTCGGTGTTTTGTGGTGTTGGTGAATTTATTTGAATATTGTTACATGGGATCAATATTTAATGTTTAAATTCAAAACTACTTGACTGAGTAAAGACTATGTTTGCATGATCCCAGGAAATCAAAATGTCTTTCAATCCTTTGTCCATAATTCTCAAAGAAAACAAACTTGTTGGCCCAATTATATTGACTAGAAATGGAACTTGGATATTGTGTTAACTGCTGAGGGGTACAAATTTGCTACTGTCGAGGCTTGTCCGGCTATGCCTGCTGACAATGGACCAGACCAGGAGAAAGAGGAGTATGCTCGGTGGAAAAAGACTGACGAGATGGTGAAGTGTTACATCTTGGCATCTTTGGCAAATGTACTTCAACATCAACATCAGTCTATGAACACTGTAGCAGAGATGCTTCTCAATTTCAAAGAGTTATTTGGTCATCAGTCGCAGGCTGCCCGACAAGAGGCCATGAGGGTTCCGATGAACATGACTATGCGTGAGGGCACTCCCCTAAGGGAGCATGTTCTTGCTATGATGGCCCAGCTGAATGAGCTGGAGGTTCTCGGGGCTTTTATTGATGGGGAAACCCAGGTCGATATAGTCCTCCAGTCTTTGACGAAGAGCTTCGAGCAATTTCGGTTGAATTACAACATGAACAAGATGTTGATGACTCTTCCAGAACTTGTCTCTGAACTTCAGTCGGCAGAGGGCCTGTTTCGTCAGAAGACCCAAGCTATGGTGGCCCAGTGGGGAGAAACTTCCACTTCAAAGGCTCCTAAGGGCAAGAAGAAAAAGAAGTCCGCATGAAAGGGCAAGGCGGTCATGAATGAAGCACAACCTCGACAGAAGGCGAAGAAGCCGAAAAGCAAGTGCAACAAATGTCAGTAGAAAGGACACTTGAAGGCAGACTTCCCTCTCCTCAAGAAGTTCGACAAACGTATATCTTTTTCTTTAGTCGTGGAAACATGTTTAGCGGTGTTATCTACCAGTACCTGGTGTGTAGATACAGGAGCCACTGATCCAATGCAAGGGTTCCAGGAAACCAAGCGACTTAGGGAATGAGAAGTTACCATCTACTTGGGCGATGCTAGTACAGCGTCAGCAGTTGCAGTGGGAGACGTCTATTTAGATTTTGGCTTAGATAGGTTTCTAGTTTTGAAAGATTGTCTTTATGTTCCTAGTTTTAGAAAGAATTTGATTTCAGTTTCTAAGTTGTTTATGAACGGTTTTTCTACTACTTTTGATAATAAAGTTGTTATTCGTTTGGCAAAAGATTCATATGTTCTGGTTCATTAGTTGACAATCTATACATTCTAGAACCTAAGTCATCTCCAGTGCAACAGAAATAATTACTTAATTCATCATCTAATCTAAATAAGAGAAAGGACCCTTCCAAAATGAACAAAACATATCTTTGGCATCCAAGACTTGGTCATATTAACCTTGGGAGGATTCAAAGGTTGGTAGCAAACGGGCCCTTGGGGTCGTTAGAAGTCGAGGCTTTTCCAACTTGTGAATCTTGCGTGGAAGTCAAAATGACTAAGAGGGTTTTTAGTTCGAAGGGGCATAGAGTCGAAGATGTGTTAGGGCTAGTTCATTCTGATCTATGTGGTCCTATGAGTGTTCAAACGACAGGTGGTTTCGAGTACTTCGTTACGTTTATTGATGATTACTCGATATATGGGTACATTTTCCTTCTGCACTGCAAGTCTGAATGCTTTAAGAAGTTCTTAGAGTATAAGGCAGTTGTGGAGAAGCAGTTAGGAAAAAGTATCAAGTCATTACGATCAGATCGTGGTGGCGATTATCTCTCGAATGAATTTAAAAACTACTTGACAGATAATGAGATTACGTCCCAGCTGACTGCGCTTGGCACACCTTAGCAGAATGGCGTAGCAGAACGGAGGAATAGGACACTTATGGAAATAGTTAGGACAATGATGAGTTATAGTACTTTACCAGATTCGTTTTGGGGATACGCCCTAGAAACAACAGTATAAATTCTGAACAGAGTACCTTCTAAATCAGTACTATCTACACCATTCCAGTTGTGGTCTGGGCATAAGCCCAGTCTAAGGCATCTTAGGATTTCGAGTAGTCCAGCACACGTGCTGAGAACTGATACTGATAAGCTGGAACCGAGAACAGAAGTAATGTTGTTTGTGGGATATCCTAAGGAAACGAAAGGTGGTCTATTTTATAGTCCTGGGGATCAGAAAGTAATCGTTAGCACAAATGCTAGGTTCTTGGAAGAAGACTATGCTTTAGATCATAAGCCCAATAGTAGACGTGTCCTCGAGGAGTTAAAGGGAGTGAGTACTTCAGTACCGAGTGCGCTAGAGGTTATACCACAAAATACTGCAACACGTATCGCTGATGATGCACCTGAGCAGGTAGTACCTCATCGTAGTGGGAGGGTTGTCCAGCAGCCCGAACAGTTCATGGGTCTGGGAGAGTCTTCTGAGGCCGTCTCGGACATTCTTGAATCCGACCCATGAACTTACAATGAGGCACTCCAAGATCGGGACGTAGAGTCTTGGCAAAAGCCGATGAAATCTGACATAGGGTCAATGGACTCTAATCAGGTCTGGGATCTTGTAGAGCCACCCAGTGGCGTTCGCGCCATTGGATGCAAGTGGGTTTATTAGAGAAAAAGAGGAGCAGATGGGAAGGTTAAGACCTTCAAAGCTAGGCTTGTTGCGAAAGGGTACACTCAGGAAGAAGGGATTGATTATGAAGAAACCTTTTCGCCGGTAGCCATGCTCAAATCCCTCAAGTTTCTCTTGGCTGTAGCCGCTCATATGGATTATGAGATTTGGCAAATGGATGTTAAGACCGCTTTCCTTAACGGGAATTTGGACGAGGACATCTATATGAAGCAACCAGAAAGATTCATTGCAAAGGGCCAAGAGCATCTGGTCTGCAATCTGAAGAAGTCCATTTATGGGTTGAAGCAGGCTTCGAGGTCTTAGAACATCCGTTTTGACGAGGTTGTCCAATCGTATGAATTTACCCAATGTCCGGATGAGCACTGTGTGTACAAGAAAAGTGATAGAAACGTGGTGGTGTTTCTTGTGTTGTACGTGGATGACATACTTCTAATTGGAAACAGTGTGAAGATGTTATCAGACGTAAAGGTATGGTTATCCAAGCAGTTTGATATGAAGGATTTGGGAGAAGTATGACATGTTCTTGGAATCAAGGTCATTCGTGACCGAGAGAAGAGAAAGTTGTGCCTATCCCAATCCACATACATAGACACTGTCCTAAAGCGTTTCAAGATGCAGGATTCCAAGAAAGGGGATTTATCCTTTCGGCATGGAATATCTCTATCTAAGAAGATGTCCCCGAAGACACCTCAAGAGGTAGAGGACATGAAGGCAGTTCCTTATGCATCGGCAGTAGGAAGCCTCATGTATGCTATGTTGTGCACGCGACCTGATATTTGTTATGCCGTGGGCATGGTAGCGAGATGTCAGAGTAATTCAGGACCGAAACATTGGTCTGCGGTAAAGCATACAAGTACCTACGTAGGACTAAGGAGTACATGTTGATTTACCAGACAGATGAATTGCTTCCGTTGGGTTACACCGATTCTGACTTCCAGGCAGACCGGGACGAAAGCAAGTCAACCTCAGGGTTTGTGTTTACTTTAGGATGAGGAGCCATAGTATAGAGGAGTGTCAAGCAGAAATGCGTGGCAGACTCAACCATGGAGGCTGAGTATGTAGCAGCCTCAGAGGCAGCGAAAGAAACTGTCTGGCTCAGGAATTTTCTCCTCGACCTTGATGTGGTATCGAGTTTGCCCGCTGCGATTACAGTGTTATGTGATAATAGTGAAGCAGTAGCAAATTTGGAGGAGCCACGAACTCATAAAGCGAGTAAACACATAGAGCGAAAGTAACACCTGATACGAGAAATCGTTGGACGAGGAGAATTCGTTGTTGCCAAGATACAGTCAGAGGACAACCTAGCAGATCCTTTTACGAAAAGCCTACCGGCAAAAGTCTTTACAAGACACGTAGAACGAATGGGAGTCAGATGTTAAGGCGACATAGTAGACTAGTCTTTGAGAATTAGATTGAAAGAATTTGTGGTTAGTTTATTTAGCCATGAGCTTATAAAGAATAAGTGGGAGATAGTTAGAGATATGCTGTAAAAGCTATGTTTTACAGATTCTGTCGATTCCATTTTGATCTGGCCATCATGTTTCAGTCAAAGTACATATGTCTGCAGTTTTTTTATTTATGCAAATCATACTCCATGTCTTATATTGAGATAGTGTGGTTCGAAGTGTTTCGAACAGAAAGATCACCTATCAGTTCCTTATAAGACTAAACTATTCGTCCAAAGTCTAGACAGACAGTGACACCCCTCTTGGAAAAAGACTGTAGTGTATTCTTGATTCAGTTGGTCTTTGACTGAAGAATTACACTAGCACTTATGTTACGTGTTGAACAGAACCACGGAAGGATAAGGTTATGAGACTCACTGATCGTTGTTGTAACCTAGACCTTCAGTGATTGATGCGTTCTCTTAAGCTGTAAGATAATATAAATTAGGCATATATATTTATCTCTTATTTATTTGATTTACGAAGTGATTCATATTTTATTAGGATGACATACAAGGTATTTTGGTAAGTAAGAATAATTATATGATGTGCTATTATAAATTATTTATGGTCACTATGTTCCAGTACACTGGATTGATGACATCCCCGAAATGAGATCAGGAATGTACATTATGTTAAACCCTGCAGGTAGATGATTGTCTGACATAATGGTTAAGGTTCTGAGTGGTACTAATTTCGGAAATAAATAAGAAGTTGATTGATTATTTTGTTAGTAATTTAATTAATCAATGGACGTTATATCCTAAATATAGGGAGGTAAATCGATCAATCATATTAATATCATTTAATCATGGAGGCTCGATTTTATTGGTAAAATAGTGGCTAAATGGGGAGAGCAATAATATTACTCTAGTGAGATGTTTTATTATTTAATTCCATTTAAATAGGAATTAATTTTATTCCATATTAATTAATTTAATTAGGAGGATAATATTCCTACTGAAATCTTCTCTAGTGTTAGGAGACTAAGGAGTCTCCTAGAAGATGAAGATTAGTAGGAGAAATATTTCCTACATTGGATTATTTATTGGAGTATAATTAGGTTTCCTAAATTAGGAATTAATTTTATTCAATGGTTACTAATTTAATTAGGAAAAGTGTTCCTACTAGAATCTTCTCTAGTGTCAGGAGACTAAGGAGTCTTCTAGAAGAGTTAGATTAGTAGGAGATTTCTTTCCTACATTGGATTAGTATTTGGAGTAGAATTAGGATTCCCAGGCCTAATGGGATAAGCCCATATTTAGCACCTCCTTAAGGTCCCTAATGGAGCCTATAAATACACCAAGTCCCAATCTCTTGAAGATAATTATGTTGGCCGATTTTTCACCCCTACATACGTGAAAAATAGCATTGTTCGAGAGTTAAGGAGATTAGGTGTAGCTGCTGGAATTTTCTCCTCGACCTTGATGTGGTACCGAGTTTGCCCGTTGCGATTACAGTGTTCTGTGATAACAGCGGAGCAGTAGCAAATTCGAAGGAGCCACGGACTCATAAAGCGAATTCCAAGTTTAATCGAATCTCCCTAACTCTCGAACAATGCTATTTCTCACGTATGTAGGGGTGAAAAATCAGCCAACATAATTATCTTCAAGAGATTGGGACTTGGTGAATTTATAGGCTCTATTAGGGACCTTAAGGATGTGCTAAATATGGGCTTATCCCATTAGGCCTAGGAATCATAATTCTACTCCAAATACTAATCCAATGTAGGAAAGAAATCTCTTACTAATCTAATTCTTCTAGAAGACTCCTTAGTCTCCTAATACTAGATAAGATTCGAGTAGGAATACTTTTCCTAATTAAATTAGTAATCGTGGAATAAAATTAATTCCTAATTTAGGAAACCTAATTCTACTCCAATTAATAATCCAATGTAGGAAATATTTCTCTTACTAATCTTCATCTTCTAGAAGACTCCTTAGTCTCCTAACACTAGAGAAGATTTTAGTAGAAATATTATCTTCTTAATTAGATTAATTAATATGGAATAAAATTAATTCCTATTTAAATGGAATTAAATAATAAACATCCCACTAGAGTAATATTATTGCTCTCTCCATTTAGCCACTATTTTACCAATAAAATCGAGCCTCCATGATTACATGATGTTAATCTGATGGATCGATTTACCTCCCTATGTTTGAGATATAACGTCCGTTGATTAATTAAATTACTGACAAAATAATCAATCAACTTCTTATTTATTTCCAAAATTAGTACCACTCAGAACCTTAACCATTATGTCAGACAAACGTCTACCTGCAGGGTTTAGATAATGTACATTCCTGAGCTCATTTCGGGGACGTCATCAATCCAGAGCACTGGAACATAGTGACCATAAATAATTTATCATAGCACATTATATAATTATTCTTACTTACCAAAATAACTCGTATGTCATCCTAATAAAATAGGAATCACTTGGTAAATAAAATAAATAAGAGATAAATATATATGCCTATTTTATATTATCTTACAACTTAAGAGAACGCATCAATCACTGAAGGTCTAGGTTACAACAACGATCAGTGAGTCTCATAACCTTATCCTTCTGTGGTCCTGTTCAACACTTAACATTAGTGCTAGTGTAATTCTTCAGTCAAAGACCAACTGAATCAAGAATACACTACAGTCTTTTTCCAAGAGGGGTCTCACCGCCTGTCTAGACTGTGAACGAATAGTTTAGTCTTATAAGGAACCGATAGGTGATCTTTCTGTTCAAAACACTTCGAACCACACTATCTCAATATAAGACATGGAGTATGATTTGCATAAATAAATAAACTGCAAACATATGTACTTTGACTGAAACATGATGGCCAGATCAAAATGGAATCGATAGAATCTGCAAAACATAACTTTTACAGCATATCTCTAACAGGGATTGGTGGTATGACAAGAGGAACAAAGTTGTGACAGAAATCAGAATGATGAAGATTTGGTGATGTGTCTGTCTTGTCCTTAAAATGAAAAACCTGTTCATCAAAGGTCACATGCCTGGATATTATAATTCTTTTATTAGGCACCAGCACCTTTTATCTTTTATATTGTTTATGATAACCAATAAAGACACTCAACTGACTTCTAAAATCTAACTTATGCTTGTTATATGGTTTCAAATATGGGTAACAATCATAACCAAACACTCTCATATGGTTATAATCTTGTTTCAAACATGTCAAGGCTTCAAAAGGAGATAAAAATTTAAGACTTTATTGTGGACTCTATTCAACAAATAGACAGCTGTAGAAAAGGCATGATCCCAATATCTTTTTGGAACATAAGAGTGAGCTAAGATGGATAATCCTGAATTCACTATATGTCTATGTTTTCTTTCTGCCATTCCATTCTGTTCAGGAGTATAAGGACAAGATATCTTATGAGTTATACCATTTTGAAAGAAGAAATCAGAGAGTGGCTTATATTCTCCACCACCATCACTTTGCACAATTCTGATTTTCTTGGAAAATTTGTTTTCAACAAGAGTTCTGAAGTGAAGAAAGGCATTTGATGCATCAGAATTGCTTTTCAAGAAATAGATCCATGTGAATCTAGTCTTATGATCAACAAAATTTATATAGTAGTTGCGGCCTGTTTCAGATTTGATAGGACATGGACCCTAGAGATCAGTATAGATTAATTCAAGAACATCATAATAATCAGTCATAGATTCAACAAAAGGAAGTTGGTGACATTTTTCCTTAAAACAAGAAGAACATAAAGACTTGCTTTCCATGTCATTAAAGTTAATGTTACAGCTTTTAAGTTCCTTCTTTACAATATCAAAGGATGAATGTCCTAATCTATTGTGCCAAAGTTCTAAGCTAAACTTATTCTTGAGAAAAGCAGAATGACTCTGAGGTTGGAACTTTGAAAAGAAAGAGGAACTTCAACTCTACTTCCTTTAGTTGGCATCATATCAAAGAAATAGAGTCCATTAAAAAGCTTGCCTTTGAGAAGGATCTCCCCTGTGGCTTGGTCCTTTAGAAGATAGAAAAATGGGTGAAACTCAAAGTACTCTGTTATCTCTAGAAAATTAGGAAACACTCAAGAGGTTTTTAGTTATGTGAGGAACACAAAGAAGGTTATTGAGGACAAATGAATGGTTTTTATTGGAAACAGATTGCACCATAGATGAACCAATATGAGTGATAGGCATACCTGCACCATTTCCCATCTCTATCTTGTCATCACCATGATATTCTGTTGCAAGATTAAGATTGCTGAGGTCTGTAGTGATGTGGTTAGTGGCTCCAGAATCTGGTAGCCACTGAGAGTCTTGAAAATTTTGACCAACTTCTGAACCACCCAAGCTACTGCCACCATATGAACTTAAATTGGCCATGTTTGCCATGTTTTGATATCCCTCTTAGCTTCTAAAGCTGGTAGGCTGAGAATAGGTGAAAGACTGGTCAAATTTATTGTAGCATCTGTCAGCTGTATGGCTATCCTTTAGGCAGATTTGGAATATAACAAAGTTGCTTCTTCCTTCTCTCCCTCTATGTTTGTTGCCTCTACCAGATCTGCCACCCCTATTGCCTCTTCCTTGGCTAGACCTTCCTCTGGTGCTTTGATCAGGGGTAAATCCTTCTCTTTTGGGTGTTTGCTGAGATGCTACATTTGCAAACCCTCTAAAGCCATCACCATTGAGGGAGTTCACTGTATTTCTTTCAATCCTACTCTCAAAGGTTAATAGGAGAGACTGAGCTTCTCTAAGGGTGCAAGAAAGGATTCTTGAATTGATTGACACAGAAACTGAGTCATATTCTGTTCCCAGACCATCATGCATAGATGAGATGTGATCATCTTCAATGAATGTATTTCCAGCAGCTGCAAGTGCATCATAACAAACCTTTATCTTGTTTAGGTATTTCCTCATGGTCTGTGCACCCTTCTTGAGGTTGTGAAGCTGAGACTTGATTTGCATAATCTTGGCTCTAGACTGAGTTGTAAAGTCTAACTCTAGAGATTCCCAGATCTCAGGGGAGGTGTTGAGACCAACTGTATTGATGAGGATCTCTTCAGTAAGAGACCTCAAAAGCCAAGAAACTAACAATTGATCTTGCTTCTGCCAGCTGAGGAAAAGAGGATTAGGAGTGTTAAGAACTCCATTATCATCTGTAGTGAATCTGTCTGGTGATGGTGTTGTTCCCAAAATGAACTGTTCTAGTCCATAGCCTCTTACTGTGGCAAGGACTTGATGCTTCCACAACATGTAATTACTCTCATTAAGCTTTATGGTGACCAGTTGTGCTTGGGGTTGTATCACATATGGATATTGTCCTGAGCTGGTTGAGTCTGATGATGAAGTTGCCATTTTTGTCATAAGAAATGGAAACATAATCGAGAAGGAGAAAAGGAGATATGATTTCAGATCTGAAAATAAATCAACAAAGAAAATGATGCCAAGTGAATGAAAGAGACAAGTCAAGATCAACCTACTCTGATACCATAATGGCCAATGTTAACAGCCATTAAAAGATAAAATCAAACACAGAAATCAAAAAGGAAATTAAAAGTGCAAGGATAAGCTTATGGCTGCAGATACTATTGTATTGATTTCATCATGACCTAGAAAACGTTTACATGAGCTTATATACAAAAGCCTGACAAATGATAGCCTTAGGATGATGATTTAAGGCTGAGAAGGATCCTAAGAATGAGACAAAACCATTAACTATAAAAGGTAGAAAGCAGGTAAAATATATGTGCATGAAGAATGCATGCACACATCCAAAAATGGAAAAAAATGTTGACTGCACTATGACTTGGTAATATACGCTATTAATGAACAACTTTGCCACAATTGCGACATTGCTTACCTCCACTTTCAATTTCCTTTTTTCGCAAACTTAAGAATCGTTTGCAGCCACAGACTACACGATTCATTGTTGGACCACCTACAAAACCCTCACCTTTGTGTTCTTTTCCAGAGCATGACACTTGTGTATCATTGCGTGGGTCACAACTTCATTTTTTGTATTTTTTATTTCATTTCTTCAAACATTTGGTGTAACATTATAGTAGATTTCTTAGTCAAAATGGCCTTTTCGATCATCCATTTTGACTTTTCAGATAACCCTAGCTACAATCTACAAATTTTATATTACTTTTATTGGGCCATGTCTTATTATATATCAATTAATTATATATCTTTATATTATATTATATTATATATAATTATATTTTATTATTAATATTATATTCAATTATTCATGATTTGTAAATTCGTCAATATATTGATGAGCCAGCTATACTACATAAATTTTTTGTCCATAAAAATTTGAAAATATATATTATTTTCAATGATTTTCTTATGGTATATTGAGAGAAAATAAGCTTTTCTTGAATATTTTTAAATTATAGTGACTATATTAATGTGTTAAAAATGTATTACAGATGAGAAAGATGACGAATTACGAAAAGTATATTTTATAATCCATAATGACATTATGTTATTTTAATGATGTACTATTTCTATTAACTAAATTGTGCTTCCATTATGAATCTATTTTTTATGTGCCACTGCAATTAACTTTCAAATGTAACTTCCATTGAATTTTTTACAATTTCAGTCACCATTTCTACAAAGTTAAACTATGGTCCGTAAACAAATTTCAATTGAAATTCACACAACAATGAATAATGGTAATTAGAATCATTAAATCTCCTAAAATTCCAATGTAATTGAATTTCATCTCTCTTGTAATAACCAATGAAAAATTTCCTGTAAAAGTTATACCCATGGAATATCCACTGAAATTTTCAATGGAACACCTAACCGTTGGATATTTTATTGCAATATAGCAACTTTTTTGTATTTATTCTTAAATTTTCAAAGTTTTTTTGAGTAAATTGTAATTTTGGTCCTGTATGTTTCATTACCCTAACTTTTTCGTCCTCTTCAAATTGCAATCTTGATTTTCGTCTCGTATGTTTGCAAAAATATTACAAAATGTTCTTTACATACATAAGGGACGAAATTGGAACACTTTTCTTCAAAACATAAAGGACATTTTTGTTGCGAAAAATATTTTTTTGGAACATTTTTGCAAACATACGGGATGAAAATAAAAACGCAATTCGAAGAGGACGAAAAAGTTAAGGTAGTGAAACAAAGCGGCAACTCCAGGATCTAAAGCCGCAGCACCGAATACATAACAAGAAACTCCAGACCAAAGTCAGCTAACCAGTACCTGCTGGAATACCACATACCCTTCCAACAATAGTTGTCATTGAAAAACTTGGGTTGCTCACCACAAGCCACCCTACACACGCACTGATGACTGCCGCCCCTCCCTTATCGAGACAAAGGCAGCCCCAATCAACGGAGCCATCCGATCCCAAAACCTAAAATCGGATGGATCCCGGCACGCACTTGTAGTGAGACTCCGGCCCCAAACAGCTGCCAAGGCAGAGCTCGGAACCGACAGCAAGGAGAAGCCCGCGACTAGCCGGAAAACCACCTCCCCCAGCCATGGCCACCGCGAAGATGAAGAGGCGCCACACCTGAAGAAGGCCCGTTAAGACGCCAACCCTCCCCCACCAACCCGAATCAGGCTAAAATTGATAAGAAGACGCCGACGGGAGGGCGATGCACAGAAGAATTTCAGTTGACCAAGTGAGAGAAAGGAAAAGAGGATTTGGGGATCGACAAGAGTTATGTGATATAAACATTAAAAGTTTTATGTAGTAGTTTTTTTTTTTCGAAATGATAGAGATTTTATATTAATACCGCACAAAGTGCGAAAAAAAAGCAGCCGAAAGCTGAATAATACAACCAGAGGCTATAAAATTGGGAGGCAGATTGTGGAGATCGCCTAGAACCGGCTATAAAGTTGGTAATAGTTTTTGTTATTAATTAATTATGTTTATAATTTATCTATTAAAATATATTAAGCACGTGAATATTTTAGTCCTTATAATTATTTTAGAAATCACTCATTATTTTATATCAAGATGTCCTATTAATTTCTCAATTGAGTTACATTTTTTACATATTAAAGATTAATTAATGAAAATAATAATTATTTTATGTATGTCATATATACTTATATATTATATAAAGAAACTAAAAACAAGTAAAAATCTATTTAAAATTAGAAGTCATTTTCTTTTATAATTTTAAAAATTCTAACCTACATGGATAAATGTCTAAATAACTATTGTCTCTTACCTAAAACATACACATAGAATAATAGGCACAAAAAAATAACAAGTTTGAAAAGTTTGGCTCGTTAACATCAATAAGTACAAATTTTTAAAAATTTATATTTAGTTTTATTAGTTATAATATTTTTATTAAATTTTTCATATTTGTAGTAAGCATGACAACTTAATTATATTTTTTATATTATTTATCATATTTAATATTTTTAACTTTATATTGTTCTTTTATATGTTCTTCACCTAATGGTCAAGTGAGATTCTATGACAAAAATTGGAAAAAAACAAACGAACAAACAAATAATTGACGATTTTTTTGGAACCAAAATTCAATCCAATAAGACGGGTGCAATTTCTATTCTAATTCTAAATACAAGAGTTCATTTTTTTAAGATAATGAAGTAGTTAAACGAAATATTTCTTTTCTTTTTTTTTTCAAATGATAGAATTCAATAAAAGAGAAACACATAAATACAAATTAGAAATCAACTAAACACCCGAATAAATCAACAACTCAGCTGAATCTAGTTGGGAGGACTAGCCCTATGGGTAAATAGCCCGAAGCAGCCTAGAACCAACCTAAATACAGAACGACACTAAAAACACAAAGTCCTAACAAGAGAATACAACAACTTCTAAAAGGAGAATCAAACACATAATAGAGACACACAACAAAATAAAGAAAACAACAAAAACACGAGCAACACAAAAACAGCTAAACTAAAATACAACATAAAATAAACCCTTCCCCATCCGACATGAATACCCAACATCCACACAACCCAAGCTAACATCCAAATGCGAATGACGAGAAGAAGTCACGAGAACTACATCCCAAACACTGTGGAACTAGAAACTCCCCTAATGGGCTAACTAGAACCGAACCGCAAAACCGCCAACCACAAACTCCGTAGACCTGCCTAGGTCGGTCCACTCCACAGCGAACCCCCCCTTCCTCAGGGTGAGCAACGGTGTTGTTCGGTGAAAAACTGCACCGAACCAAAAAAACCAAAAATCAAACCTAACAAAAAAAATAAAATAACCGAACTGCACTGCAACTTAACGAAACCGAACCAATTTCTTTACACTAAATTAACCGAACTGAACTGCACAAAAATGAATCATTCGACTCGATTTTTAGTTTTATCTCAGTTTTTCTCATTGTTTTGAAAACCAAACTGTTCATCGAACCGGTGAAGATACTGCTTCAATGGTTCACTGGTCGGACCATTGATCGAATCGGTCGAACCGGTTTAATTAATATATATATAATTTTTATTTATTTTTATATGTATAGAATATAATTGCATTTATTTTTATCATTAGTTTTATAATGTATAATGACACTTATAATTATATATATTTTTTATCATTAGTTTATATGTATAACTTTTAATTGTATATATTTTTATCATTATCATTAAACATTCAAGTGTTAAGGTAAGTTTTTTATTTATTTTGTAAATTGTAATTTTTTTACTCATAACATAATATCTAATAAGATAATATATATCACTTTTTTCATTGGGCTTTTGATTTGAATTTTCAAAAGGTATAAATATATGGAAAAAATAAAAAACTACCCAAAGGCTCAAAGAAGAAAAGTGCTCATTGGGCTTTTGACCCATAACATAAAGTGTAATTGTAACCGTGTAAACCATAGAAAAAGCCCAAAATGAGACAAAGTCAGTGTCCTTGGAAGTATAACAAAGCAACGAAGTGTATATATGAAGAGCTCAAAGTGAAACGATAAGAAAATCCATTTGGCCACTGGGGTTGGGACCGGTTTCCCAGTTATCACTGGTTTTGAACGGTCCAAACAGTTTTCAACCGGATTTTTGGCCCGGTCCAGTTTTTAAATCTATGGTTTTTCTATACATTTATTCAATTTGGTGCGTTCGGAAACCAAACTTATAAAAACAATAATTGCACTGCACCACGACTATTGTGTATCCCGTGCGATGTACGGACGGACTTTTTACTTAAAATAGTTTCTAAAAATTTATATTAAATATAGTTATTTATGTTTAACATCTCATTATTGTAATAAAAGAAATACCAAATATGAAAACTTATATATTATTTATTTGAATATAATAAGTGTCTCCAACCAAACTAATAACATCCAACATATGATACATGATTAAATTAATTATATGATCGTCTTACTTTTTGAAAAAAAAAATCATCAATTAAGTTGAACTATCCGAATTTAAAAAGTAATTTATGATATCACTGATCATATTTACTCGTTGTATTTAAAGATATCATTGACCATATTTTTATGAATTACGGTTTACAAAATATCTTGTTCAGAACAATTTTTTTAATTTGAATTTAAATTTTTCATCCAGCCGCCATTTTCCACAAAAAATAAAAAAATAAAAATAGTATTTTGGAAAAATTTAGACGTGAAAATAAAATAAAATTAATTTAAATGTAATCGACTAATTTAATATTATTTAAAATTGTTTGATTCGGTCATAACCAAATTTGATTAGGCTTATCAAATGAAATTTTAAGAAATAAAATATTATTTATATAGTTGGATAATCGTTTGATTTCATTCTAAGCCAAAATGATTAGGCTTATCAAATAATCATTTTAAGTTTTGCTTAATCTGCTTTAGTTTTTGAATTTTGTAGTTATCTAATGTTAACAAATTTTAGTGTTTTGGATAGTATAGATTCATAAAAATCACAAAAAAATCTAGTATATAATCTAAACTCAAATTCATTTTAATGTTGTATATGGTATTATTTTTAATTTATTGTAATGTAAAATTTTAAAATCATTTGGCAGATAATATTCCAAATTCGATAATTCTGCCGCGCCCCTAAAAATCATAGAATATCACTTGAAAATTTGTTAAACAATGAACAAATAACAATATCCTTTTAACATTTAACAATATCCACTTTTTTACCAAAATATAATCCGATTGTTTACCATACCACGTATCAATTAGCAATATCCAATTTTTTACCAAAATCTTATCATCTTAGTTAACAATATTCGGTATCTAATGTAAACAAATTGCATGGGTGGATTTCAAGCAAATTACATGGGTGAATTGTTTCAAACAAATTATATGAGCGGAAAAAGGCAAAAAAAAAAAAATAAATCCAAAAATGATAAAAAAACGAAATACAAAAGTGGAAAAATGACTTTTAAAAAGCGGGAAAACGAACCATTTCGAATTATTTATTGTATATTTTCTCGGACAAATTTTTTATTCTCTATAATATTTCAGTTACACGGTATGTTCAACTTTTTCCAAATGGTGATAAATATATTGTTTAGCTGACCGGCGACCGCCAAACCGCTGCCTAAGAATCCTACCCGCCTCTCCACGTGCAACAGCCTGCAGAATAAAACAAAGAACACCAACAAATAATGAGAAACCTCATCAAATATTCACGTGGGAACCACGCCACGTCGGTCGTTCGACAGAGCCCATTGGCCGTCACGTGCCACACAGCCACCGTCAACAGATACCAACGCCAGCGGCATTCGCCGGACTACGGCTTCCCAATCGTGACATTAAAAAGAAGCCAAATAAAACCAGTTAACCAATTAGTTACACAATTTCTTAAATTTTCTGTCAAATTAACCAAACAGCTCTTGGCTAGTTCAGATTTCGAGCTCGATATTTTCTAATTTTCAGCTTGCTAATAGCTCAGTTGTTGAGTACTTGAGCCCAGTTGGAGCTCGATTATTTGATCATTTTGTTAGATTGCATACTCAAATAGGAGCAAATTTGAACAAAACTTAGCTCAGTTTTCCCAGCGCCGGAAAAAAAAGTCTCCATAATTGTTTGAGCCGCAAATTAGCAGTATAACCAAGTGACATTTTGTAGGAAGAAAAAACCAAAAAGGTCACAAGTTCAGCAGTTAAAAAAAAAATGAAACATCTCCTCTCTTGTGTTTCTCCCCAATTTCCTTCCCGTTACTATTGAGAATAATTCATAATCGGCACGTGGTAAGCCCTGGCCTGACAATAACGGCTTTTCCCGGCGACGATGGGATACCCAACGACCGGAGACGCGCACCGCCTCACTGCCGTGGGAGGCACGTACGCGCGGTAGAAGACGGTGGCAGAGGGAGGAGCAGCGCCGCGCACCTTCGCGGCGGAAGGGAAGTCGAAGTACGAAATCGGAGACGACGACGGGGTGATTTTCTTCCCAGATCTGGCCAGAAAAAGCACCGCCCTAATCTTCGCCTCCGGCGACGACGACTGCTCGTGCTCCTCCACCACGCTCCGGAGCTCCTCATCGGACTTGACCATGACCAGCACGTCGAGATCCTCACCCGACAGCTTACACGTCAGATTCCCGGAGTATCCACACGATTCCCCAAATTTCACCATCAGCTCTGTACAAAACCAGAAAAAAAAAAAATCAGAACAAAATAAATTTTTTTCAGTTTTTCTAAAGATAACGAATATGTAATAAAAGGAAACAAAAACGTATTCAATGCGGGATTATGAAAAAACCAATATGGGATTTGTTGTTATCCCATTTTACCAAATCCCTTCCAAAAAAAAAAAGGAACCAAAAAAAAAGGAAATAAAAGTATGATACTAAATAAAAAGCAGAATCCTAACAAATCGCTACCAACGTGACAATAAACAATTCTCTTATCCCTCTTCTTCCTCGCGATTTTCTACAGTAAACCCTTGAGCAGCGGTGTCATCCTCGTCTTCCGTGGGTCTCCTCCGGCGGTGAGTGGTCAGATTAGCGGCCGTCTCTGGCCGCCCGTCCAACCCCGTCGACGATTCCCTCCGGGCTTCTCTGTAGTGGCTCGATTCCTTGCTTCCCCCTTGTTCGGCGTCGTCGGAAGGGCTTTCGCATCGCCCGGTTTTGGTTTCAATGGCTCTGTTTTTGGCGAGAACGCGGGGCCTGGATGGGTGTCCTTTTGCTCTCTCCCTTGGCCGGCGGGTGGTTCCCCTTTTTTGGGCGTGTTGGTGGATGCAGGTCCGGTTGGGGCTTGTGGTTTGGATTGGGATTGTCGGAGCTGGTTGCTTGGGATGATTCGGGGGATGGTGGTTGGCTGGGGTGGGTGGCTGGGCTCGGATTGGTGGTCTGTGGTTTTGGGCGCCGGCAAGGGAAGCAGGTTGGGTCGTATCCGGGAAGTCGGGGGGCTTCGTTGGGCGGTGGTTGGGATGGGGCCCCGGTGGCTTCTGTGCGTTGTGTATGGATGCTGTCGGGGCTGGGGTTCGGGCATGGGGCGACTATCCTGGCTCTCTCTGCTATTGGGGAGGTTTGGGATCCGGTACACCCAAGTTTGGTTAGTGGTGTTAGCAGGACGTTGGTTGTACTGGTTGGGGTTGCCGTGCTGGTTCTCCCTTGGTTTGAGGGTTCAGGCTCTTTGACCAGGTTCGGGGGCGGGGGCCTGCCTCTTGTATAGGCCTCGTGCAGTTTCGGGGGTGGGTCTTGGCTAGGGGCCTGGTCGAGAGTCGGATGTAGCTGTTGGTTCGGTTCATCGGTTATCCGGGGGAGGATTGCTTTAGTTTTGTTAGTTTTTGTGTTTAGTTTGTTTAGTTCCTTCCCTTTTGGTAGTTTGCGCTTTCTGTTTCTGTGTGGTTTAGTCTTGGAAATGATTACAGGCTAGGCAGTGTGCAGTGGCTCTGTTTATCATTTGCCTTTGTTGTCGTTTGTTGAGTTATTTAGGCCGCCATGTGCGTGTCCTCTCAGTTTCTATTCTGGTTGTTTTTAGGAGTGTTTTTGGTTTGGGCTGTTGGCCCCTGTCTCATTACCCTGTTGGGGCCTTAGATTACCCTGTTGGGGTCTTGTAATTTGTTCCTTTTGCACGTTTGTGCTCTTATATATTACCTCTATCGTTTTGGAAAAAAAAAAAAAAAAACAAATCTCTACCAAATCGCTATCATATCAGATGAATGTATGTAAATCATAGACGGGCATAGGCGGGAATAGGAAAAATATTTCAAAAAAATTGGCCGAAAATGAAATAGAAGCAGGAAAACCAAAGAATTTTTTTCGAGTTTTTCAAACATTTTTTATTAACCGTATTTTATAGTATTAGATGTAAGAGAAAATTAAACCGAAACGGAACCAATTTTTTTTTACATATAACTGAACCGTACCGCACAGAATTGCTCGTTTCGGTTCGGTCGGGTCGGTTTTGCTCACCCGGTCACCCCTACCTCTCCCCCACCCACAAAAACACCGGAGCCACCTCGCAACCACGCAAGCGCCGCTGGAGGACCGCAACTTTCCAACACCAGGGAAGATTGGAGGAGGAGGGAACCAAAGCTAGACCGCCACATCCGACCTCCACAAGGGACGCCCACGACGTTCGCCAGAACACATTCTCCGGCACTTCGCATCGTTGCTCGCCCGCCATGGCACTCGGGAAGTGAGAAACCCACATCGGGGAGAGAGAGACCACATATAGTCATAGTCGTGCCATCAAGCCTCGGTCGAGCCAGATGCTCGTTAACAAGAAACTGGGCCGTCGGAAGAGAGGACCACCCTAAAAGATGGAGCGGCTAGGCAAGAAGAGCAAAATTGGAAATTCTGTTACTTTCCTAGTTTGTTAGATTATGTATATATTTTAAGTGTGCATAATTTCAATAAAATTTTAGGTATTATCCCTTAATTAAAGTTAAATATGTATCTTTGAAATTATTTATTATATACAAGTTACGTCTCAACTATGTTGTCATTTTTACCAAGATTTATCATTTTGTTAAAATTGTAGATAGGTAAATAAATAGTTGAAAATATTTAATTTCCTTATAAATATTTATTATGCTGTTTTAGTTTGATTAGTTTTCTTTAAAGAAGTTTTATATGTTATACTATGGAATGTGATTACGCTTTTATGGTTAAATTTATATTAAAAGTAAGAACATTTTCCATTACAATAATTCCATATCTTTTCAAAGTTTTGTTGTTTGAATTGGTTTTTGAAAAATACGAAAGAAAACAATTTGGGAGATGTGTGGAAGAAAAAAAATCGTGAGGCATTATGGTTCGAGAATATTGTGGTTGACTTTTAGGACATATGAAATGTTTGTTCGTGTATTTGTATTTAATTAATTAAATATTAATTATTAATTAAAAATATAAAACATGATGAGTGTTAGTGCTTTACTAATTTATCATTAAAAATATGTTAAATTAAGAATTTTTTAGGTAGTTCATGATAGAACGAATATTACTCTATTATTAATTTATCATTAAAGATATGTTAAATAAAGAGTTTTTTAAGTAGTTTATGATAGAATGAATATCACTGTATTACTAATTTATCAGTAAAATTTTGTCAAAATAAGAGATTTCAGATAGTTCATTTTTTTACCCACCTATTCATCCTTCCTTTCTATAATAGTATAGAGATAAATAATAGAAGATATAGAATAAACAAAAGTTCTATTTTACATTACATAATACATACATCTCCAGGAGGCAGGCAAGGCATTCCGACACAAGCAACATACGAAAACGTACCGAAACATTTACACAAGTGCATAAAATAAAGCAGTAGCCCCACCCAACCCAACCCGTTATCTATCCTCCTCCGTAATCTCCCTCGGGGCCACGAAAGGCTTTGGCGGCATGCCCACTTGTCGATCTCCCTCCAGCATCTCGACCACCTTATTCATCGGCGGTCGGTCAGAAGGCTTCATCTGTATGCACCATAGAGCCACCACAATGATCCTCCTCACCAACTTCTTCTCCTCGTCGGTCGCGTCCCTTATCTCAATCTCCTTCCCCGCGTGAATCTGTTCATACACCCATGACGGGAAGTACATCTGTGAGAGATCATCCACAACCGGGTTCATGTTCTTCCGGCGTCCCGCCAGCTCAAGCAGGAGCATCCCAAAGCTGTACACATCCGCCTTGTATGAGACGGCCCCCACGTTCTTGTAGAACATCTCAGGGGCCATGTAACCCACTGTGCCCCGGGCGCCCGTCAGGTTCACACCCGACCCGTTAGTCGGGTAGAGCTTCGCCAGCCCAAAGTCAGATATCTTCGGGTTGAATTTCTCGTCCAGAAGAATGTTGTGGGGCTTTATGTCAAAGTGGAGGATCTGCATGTCGCACCCCCCGTGGAGATAGTCGATCCCACGGGCCACCCCAAGGGCAATCTCGTGCATCTTCGAGTACCTACACCGAAGATGATTCAAAATGAGTAGGCATATGATACGAAATGAAAGTTTAAATTCAACCATCCCTATATTACCTCAATGCAAACGCCTCAAGTCCTTGCTGGTTAAAAATGTACCGGTCCAAGGACCCGTTTGGCAGGTACTCGTACACCAACGCACATCTCGATCCCTCCACGCAGAACCCGATGAGTTGGACCACATTGACATGGTGGATGCGCCCTATGGTGCCCACCTCGTTTATGAAGTCTTGCTCGCTGGCTGTCGATTGGGCCATCATCTTAACGGCCACAAAGGGCCCACTCCGGAGCTTGCCCTTGTACACAGTGCCAAACGCACCCTCTCCGAGCCTCTGCCCAAAGTTGTTTGTCATTTTCTTTATCTCCGAATAAGAATACCTTATGGGTGTGAGACCGTTTTGGCCCTGCAAGAACTCCTCGATTGTTTCGTCCATGGCTAGATGCCGCCTTCGCCATTTATACACAACAATCGCGATCAAGATAGGGAGTCCAATGAGGAGCCTCAGAGCTACCACACCAGCTAAATAAATCATCAAGGAAAAAAAAAAAAAAAAAATCGTCAATCCTGTGATACAATGGGTGTATTAAGTTGTAAGACATTCCAGAAGAAAATGTTTTGAGTACAATGTGAAAGAAGATTTTTTACCAATCACATCCTCTATGAGGATAGTTACTAAGCAAATGACAAATGTATAAATAAAATTTACTGCTACAATCAAATAGCCTGGCACTAATAAAATAGAAACTAGAGGGGCAATGTTCAAAGCAATTTCTAGCTCAAACTAAGAGCTGTTTGGATTGCTCCGATTTAATAAAGGTATTCCACCGTGATTTGACCTCATTGCTGTCAATGGGAGATTAGATCTCACGCAGTTCTTTATAATTTTGCTCCCGACTTAGTTGTTGCAGATGCTGATGGATCAGCTAACAGCTTTATAAAGCATTTGTCTGAATTCATATTTAGGGTATTTGCAAATTAAGTAAGATAGATGGTGTTTTATGTTGCCAAGTCAAATCTCAATGGAGTCATCACAGTTATTTTCTATTTATGAGAAAAGGAGTAATGGAAAAAACACAATCCAGCATTTCAACCTACATTATTCAGGGACTTAATAGCCATCAAGTAAACAGAGGTTCTAAATCTTACCAATTGCAAACGCGCTATAGAATCCAACAAACACTGTCAAAAACAAAAGGAAAAAGGAAAAAAAAAAAGGAAGTCAGACGATACTGGAAATATACTAAAAGATTCGACAAATATCTGAGTAACTTTTGAGGACATTAGCACTCACTTCCGTAATATTCAAGTTGACCTGCATTAGCAAAACAAGAGCACCATTAGCAAAAGAAACCATAGAAATCTATCAATGAAGCTTAATGATGATAAATGCTTCAAATTCTATGTAAATTTTGTTAGTATATCATAACACCCGTCCTTCCGATGCTAAGGGATTAATTCACCAAATTATCCTGAAAACTAGCCTAATTACAAAATACTCCAACTTTAGCTGTTAAAAGCACCCTTTCTTCTTCATACATGCTTAACATATACACAGAACTCTTATGATTGTTATTTGTAATTCCAGAGAAGTAATTCTTCTTCCTCTCTCTCCACCTCTCTTTTCATCTTGATTTTCTTTTTAATTTACCAGTGTTTTAATTTTTAATCCCACAGGATTTCTGCTCATCCTTCCCAATCCAATTGCAACAAACACTATGCCATGAATGAACACAATCAAACCATGCATTTTAACAACCATGATGATAATCCTCCAACCCGAAAAGTCGGACAAAAGAAAAAAAAAAGGACACTTACATCCAAAACGGAGGTCCCCAATTGGCGTATCCTCCCTGCAATAATGCCTGCATCTAATCCTGTTCCCCTCCAAACTGCAGGACCCCAATGTCCTCTCACACTCCCCACACAGCACTCGGAACCACGACAGCTCAAACCCATAGCCGAGCCCGCCGTAAATACCACCCAATGACCCGTAATCCACCGCAGGTCCACGGGACGACGCCTGAGCCACCCGGGCCACACTGCAGGAATCCTCCAAATCCGAAACCAAAATCCTTTCCCCTGCCACAACGTAACTGTAAAGTCCCGAGGAATTCGAGAATATACTGCTCCTATTGCCGCAGAATGAGGCCTCCAAGTAATTTGAGCCGTTCACGGGGGCTAAACAGTAAATAAACACGACGGGCACATTCCAATCGAAGAAATTGTCGTTCATGCTCCCGGGCCAGTCATCGTAATCGGTGTCGTAGAGCGGGCAGGCCGACAAATTAGAGCCGACCACGCCGGGATCAACCAACCTGATGGAGAACTCGTCGTAATTGATATCCCGGACGAGGTACCTTTTGGATCGGACGTTGAGGAATGCCTGATTGTGGAGGCAGTCCAGCTGGAAGATGGAGTCGCTGTAGCCGCAGGATCTTGAGACGCCGTTCAATCGGAAGGGGAATCTGATCTCCCTGACGCCGCCGCAGGATTGTGAAGGGCAGGAGGACGAATTGGGACTGATAGTGTTCTGGGCAAATGTGAAGCTGGCTGCTATTGAAATGAGGAGAAATAGGGTTTTAGTGATGAAAAGGGGGTTCTTTGTAACGGACATGGTTGGGGGTTTTGTGGTTACTGGTTTTTATGCATGGTGGGGGATTTTGTGACGAAGAAGATGAAGAAGATGAAGAAGGAGGATATTATATCAATGATATGAATTTTGATTAATTATTGGTAGTTCATTGAAGAAAAAATAAAGTAAGGATAAGAAGTAAGGGAGAATTTTGCTACCCTTCTAGTCCTACGGCTCAATTTCGAATTAGTCGGTTTTTCTATGGTTCCGAAAAGTCAAAGATCATGTACCAAAAAAAAAAATGTAAGGATAAGAAAAGGTCAAAATCTCAGTCAAGTCAATTTCGTGTTTAAGAGAGTACTTTGTTTAATTTAAGTTGACGAAGTCAGTGACAGGGACGTTGCGGTACTTTTGCCACTGATCAGATGATTGCCTACCGCCCGGTGTTGGTAGACCAGTCCAAAAGAGCAAGGTATATCACTAAACCATGTATAGTATAGTATTATTTATATAGTATAGTATTATTATATTATATACAAATAATGTTATTGTTGAACATTTGAGAATCGTAATAGCTGATTCGACTAACAGATTATAATAATTGTTTGTAAATAATAATTTCATCAATAAACGATATTGTTTTGAAAATTGTGTGCTGATACATTATTTTACAAATCATCTATTATCGAAATACTTCTATATAGAGATTTTTTTTTTTTAATTAGCAGTTTAAACTAAAATAAGTTCTTTATCAAACAAATCAATTAGTATATTTGACGTGTCAAATTTATAAAGGAGATTCAATCAACTAATTTTATACCATTTTGTTAATGGACTAGTAGTTATGTAAATAGCATGTTAACAAATCTTAAATAATTGCTAAAGTATGAGAAATAACATTTTTAAATAAATCCAAATTTGATGATATTGGAAAAAGAATCTTACTTCAATTTTTTTTTCAACGGCATGATTTCATAAGTAGAACACATATTTACACACAGATGATAATCGATTACAGCCGGAATAAGCTGCAACACAGTAGTAATCCTAGGGAAGACAACCCTAAAGGCACCCTAATCGAAACGCACGACACACTCACAAGCTCCCAACAGAAAAATTCAGCTCCCAACAGGAGAATTAAGCTCCCAAATGGAGAATAGACCCAACAAACAACAAAGAAAAAAAAAACACGAAACTGGGAGCAGACACACAAAACACTAACACAACAAAACAAAAAATAAAAAAATAAATAAAAAACGAAACAACCAAAACACAAAGATAGACAAAACCCTTCTCCGACAGAATAAACCGAGCCTTGCACAAGGCACCAGCAGAACAAAGGCCAACCATCCAACAACAAGATTTGTAGGCCAGGACCCCACTCCCGGAACTGCCAATAAGACTAGCTGAAGCCGAATCACAAGCCCCGCACCACCACGAGAAAGAGGTCGACCCACAGCCTTACAAAAGCATAGCCTGACACCACCCCACACACCACAACCCCGGACCCTACCAACACCACTGGACCAGGCCCGTAGGTGTCGGTCTATCGATAAAATAGGGAAGTCGGGTCACGCTCTTCCACCCAGGCCGACTCACCACCAACGACGGCAAGCAGCCACGGCCACTCCCCACCCCAATCACACACCATCGTCCAAACACCCACACCACCGGAGAGGCCGGAAAACCTCATCATGACCGACAACCAGAGGGAACATCATCTAGCCTTCGACGGAGCGAGACGAGAGGGGATAGCACTAAATCGGGGGAGAGGAGTGCGGCAAAGAGACATCCGTCGGCAAGAACGCCGGCTATTCGCCCGGGAAGGCAAGAGAAGTGCAAATCAGATGACTAGGGTTGGGTGATTTAGGGCAGAGAGTAAAGGGAAAAGAGCGAATACAATTTCAGTTGCTTCAATATTTATCACAAATTTGTATTTTTTTTTTTCAAAAAAAAATAACATAAAACTTTTTTTTTTTTTTTGTATTAGAGTTAGATTGTCCTCAACTCTTGTCCTGACACCAAACCAATCAAAAGAAGATTCTTCTTTGACCATAGATGGCTACAGAAAGAATGTGTTGAAGAAGTGGTCACCAAAGCTTGTAATTGCTATCAATCAGGCACTCCCAATGTTTTGTTTCAAAGAAAAGTCAAAGGATTCAAACTGAGTCTTCTCAAATGGAGCTGTGAATTCAGATCTGATAATATCAAAAAGATAGAACAACTCCACAGACAACTGACAGAATTAAGATGGGATGGAGGTCTGAAGGATTGGACCAAATGGGATGCTATCCAAAAAGAGCTACCCAAAATCAAGAATTTCTTGGCTCCAACTGGGAGACAAGAACACAAGGTCCTTCCATGCTCACACAACCAACAGAAGGAAAATCAATATAGTTTCAAGCTTCTCAAGGAGGACTCCACAATCTGTGAAACCACTGATGACATTGCCCAATGCATAGAGGAATTCTACACTGACATTTTCTCATCTCAAGGCCATTCTCTGGATGACACTGTTCTTCAGAATGTGACCGATGTGATCTCTAAGACCATGAACACTCACCTTACAGCTGTTGTTGAAGAGGAAGAAATAAGAGTTGTTCTCTTTTTCATCTATTCTCACAAAGCTCCTGGTCAAGATGGTATGACATCTAAATTCTTTCAACATTTTTAGTCTTTTATCGAATCTGATATGTGTACATTACTGGCTAGCTTCTTTCAATCAGGGAAAATGCTTAAGAGTATAAACCACACCCTAATCACTCTCATCCCTAAAGTGCATAAACCTGAAAAAAATCACCCAATTCATGCCTATTAGCCTCTTTTCAGTTACCTACAAGGTCATTTCTAAAATATTTTCAAATAGATTAAAACCATATATGGCCTCTTGTATTAGTGACCCAAAATATGCTTTCATCTTCAATAGGAAAATTTTAAACAATGTCATTCTTGCTCATGAGTTATTGCATTTCCTTAACAGACACAGATCAGGACACTCTTGTTATATGGCTATTAAACTAGACATGTCAAAAGCTTTTGACAGAGTAGAATGGACTAGTGTCAGAAACATCATGATTAACTTAGGATTTCATACTTCATTTGTAAAGTGGATTTTGTCTTGTCTGAACTCAACCTCTTTTTCTTTCAATCTGAATGGATTTATGTGTAAATATATGACACCTACTAGGGGAATTCGTCAAGGAGATCCTCTATCTCCTTACATCTTCATTTTGGTCTCTAAAATTTTGTCCCACATCATTAACAATTTTTCCTCCACAAGGCATTTTAAGGGCATCAAAATTTGCAGAAATAGCCCAACCCTCAACTCACCTCATGTTTGCAGATGACACCCTCCTATTTTTCAAAGCTGATAATGAATAAGCTAACTCATTCTCCAAATTCTTAACCCTCACAATGAAGTCACTGGCCAGTGTGTGAACCTCAAAAAAAACCTCAATTTTTTCAGTAAAAACACCCCCCAGCACATTAAAAATCATATCTGTCAGACCCTTATGGGCATCAAACCTCAAGACTCATCAAGATATCTAGGCCTGCCCCTAGGTATTGCCAAATCCAAACTTGATACCTTCTCTTATATTGAGGATTCTATTAGGAAGAAGCTATTAAATTGGAAGAACATTTTTTTGCCTTGTGCAGGGTAAAGAAACACTCATCAAAGTTGTTCTGGAAGCAGTCCCACTGTATGCAATGTCCTGTTTCATCCTTCCTAAAATGGTATGTGCTAACATAGCCAAACTTTTTGCCGACTTCTGGTGGAAATAAAAAAAGAAGGCTCATGAGGCATTCACTGGAAATCCTGGAATCTCCTCCCTCTCCCAAGAGATAAAGGTGGCCTAGGATTCCATGACATTCAACTTATGAACAAGGCTCTGATCACAAAGCAACTGTGGAGATTGAGCAATAGCCCTAACCTCTTGGTAGCCAGAGTACTCAAAGCAAGATATTTCCCCAAGACATCCCTCACGTCAACTCAAAAAAACCAAAATGGATCATATCTGGGGGGAACTTTGGACTTCTTCTCTCAAATTGTCATTTTCAAAGTAAATTACGAATTGAAGTCAACATTTGGGATCACCCCTGGCTCCCCAACATACCAAAACTCAAACCAAATCCCTCCAAGCCTCTGAGAGATAGCATCACATGGGTGCAAGAACTTTTTGATGAGACAGGCATGAACTGGAATGTGGATATGATGAAGAATTACTTTTCTCATGAAGAATGCATTGCTATGCTCAGCATAAAAGGCCTTGACCCTCACAGCAAGGACAAACTCACATGAAGGCACATCAAATCAAGAACCCTCACAGTGGCTAAGGTGTACTGCTTCTTAGTGCAAGACAAGTGGAAAAAACTGGATATCCCTAAGAGTAGCACAATGGGATGGAATTCAAAAGGCCAGAAGGAAGCTATGGTCACTTAAAGTTTCAGTGAAACTGAGACACTTCATCTAGAAATGCCTCTCAAACTCTCTCCCTGTCAACTGGCCCTCTCAAGGAAAATTAAATACCAGGCAGGCTACACATCTAAAGACCAGGCAGACTACACATCTAAAAAGAGGAATCCCTTGAGCACCTCCTTTTCCAATGCAGTAAATCCAAGACAATTTAGAAGCTTACAGCCATCGCCTAGGAAGACCAGGCAGGCTACACATCTAACTTCTCTCAGTGGTGGACCAAACTTTGCACTCTGAAGGCTTGTACTTACCATAACCACAGGACACAACTAACAGTTTATTTGCTCTGGTAGATTTGGAAAGCCAGAAATCTTTGGGTTTTCTAAAATTACTGGCTTTCAAAATACACTATTGTTCAAGTTGCAAACTCTGTTTGGTTAGAATTCTCTAGTCTTTAGTGTGTGTGTGTGTGTGTGTGTGTGTTTTTTTT
>CACSLK010027831.1:9345555-9361720 GCA_902706635.1 Striga hermonthica
TGGTCGCTTGTTTAGAACATCCCTTGGGGTGGGCAGGTTGGTCGATTACTCACGCCCTCGGGCTGGGTGACCTCATGTTTGGAACATTCCTCGCGGGTGGGCAAGTGTGAATACCCAAACCCACCATGACTATGGCCCCTTGGGCTGGGTGGTCTTGTTTAAAACATCCCTTAGGGTGGGCAAGTTGGTCGGTTACTCACGCCGTCGGGCTGGGTGACCTCTTGTTTGGAACATTCCTTGCGGGTGTGCAAGTGTGAAGACCCAAACCCACCATGACTAAGGCCCTCGGGCTGGGTGGTCGCTTGTTTAGAACATCCCTTGGGGTGGGCAGGTTGTTCGATTACTCTCGCCCTCGGGGTGCGTGACCTCTTGTTTGGAACATTCCTCGCCGGTGGGCAAGTGTGAAGACCCAAACCCACCATGACTAAGGCCCTCGGGCTGGGTGGTCGCTTGTTTAGAACATCCCTTGGGGTGGGCAGGTTGGTCGATTACTCACGCCCTTGGGCTGGGTGACCTCCTATTTGGAACATTTATCGCGGGTGGGCAAGTGTGAAGACCCAAACCCATCATGGCTAAGGCCCTCGGGCTGGGTGGTCGCTTGTTTAGAACATCCCTTGGGGTGGGCAGGTTGGTCGATTACTCATGCCCTCGGGCTGGGTGACCTCTTGTTTGGAACATTCCTCGCGGGTGGGCAAGTGTGAAGACCCAAACCCACCATGACTAAGGCCCTCGGGCTGGGTGGTCGCTTGTTTGGAACATCCTCGCGGGTGGACAAGTGTTAAGACCAAAACCCACCATGACTAAGGCCCTTGGGCAAGATGGATTAGCACGAAGGCGAGATGACCAACAATGAGCTCAACAAAGCACGAAGGTGAGAAGTCCAGTGGACAACCATGGCGACGCAGGCACGAAGAAGGAAACCAGTACCAACCTAAAACCCATCACGATTAAGGCCATGAGGCTTGATGGTCGCATGCTTTGACCACATTTGAAGGTGGGCATGTGTTCAAAATTTAAAACCTATCATGTTTAAGGCCATGAGGCTGGATGGTCGCATGCTTTGGCCATCTCTGAAGGTGGGCATGTGCTCAAAATTTAAAGCCCTTCGGGTGTCAAAAGGCAGATAATGTGTTGATCCTATATGGAAGTTCATTTCGATCATACCGTTGGAAAGTTATACAAGCATGTCAAATCAGATCGTCACAAGCATCACCAAAGATAGAGACAGATTAAACAAAACATTTCCATTTGAAGAAGATCATGAAGAGTTCAAACATCACAAAAGTTCGTTAAAATACAAATAGCAATTAAAAAGTACAACACTACACTACGGAGGAGGGACGACAGTAGAGTCAGCGTTGCTCGAGCTGGCGTTTGGATCGGGTGGATGACTGGTCCCAGATGTCGAATCACATGCCTCGTTAAGCAGACATTGTCGAATAGACTCGACCAAAGTGACCAACATGGGAGCTGGAGGAGTCACGCCATCAGGCAGAGCATATGTTTTCTTTAATATTTCTGATCGAGCAAAAGTTCTCTCGAGCAGCCCCGACCACCACTCGTGCTCTAGCGGAAGGCTAGGATCGCCCTGGAAGCTAGGAGGAACCTTGGGCAAAGCATCCCAGATAGCCCCAGGGTCGAGTTGCTCGAAGTCATCCTCGGCGATCTGCTCACCGGCCTTTTGCAAGGCGAACTGGAAACAGTCCACCCCGAAGTCCTGCACCTCCTTCAGAAATTGTGGTGACTGCATAAAGTCAGCCACCACTTGGGCGCGGTGCTCGCGGAGGAAGAGATGCCCGGTAGTAGTAGCCCACATCATCTGCTGAGCTCGAAGAGCAGCGGCATCAGCGTAGCGTTTGCATTGAGCGGCGTGGGCAGCCCTCTCTTTAGCCAAGGTGGCCTCCAGCTCAGCTCGGGATGCCTCTGCTTGTGCCCGAGCATCCTCTGCCCGAACTCGAGCCGTCCGCTCCTGCTCGAGCGCTATTTCTTTTTCCTTTAAGGCGGCCTCCTTCTCTGCTGCCGCCGTTTCCTTCACCGCGAGGACGACATCTTTTTCCGCGAGAGCTTTGTCTTTTTTATCGAGCTCTCCGTCAAGGGACTTAATCCTGACCTCGAGCTCGGTTTTCTGCTCTATTTGCATCTCGCGGAGTTTATTATTATGGTGCAGAAGAGATGAGTTCTTATCCTGCAGATGCTTGAGGGCGTCCTCGAGTTTCTTGATAGACTTCCCAGAGCTGTCTCTAGCTTCTTTAGCCCAAGGTAAAAATTGGGCCAAGCCCTGTGGTCGACAAAAGGCGTAAAAGCTCAGCACAAGGGATTCAGAACATATGGTCGAGAAAGGAAAAAACCAAAGTAAGGACAGAAAATAATACCTGGGTAAGCCATTGTACGAACTGGTCGCCGCGCTCTGGCAAAGTAAGGCCATTATCTTTAAGGTCATCCTCAAGGAGAGCGCCCTCAAGACGGACCACCATGTCATTCACCAGAGCCTTCAGCAGGGAGGAAGGCTTTGTGGCCAGGGTGTCGGTGGTCTGGCTCGGGCGGGAACGCTTAGTGATCGCCTCGGACTTTTCCGAGCACGATCGTTTCCCCTGAGCCACTTCACGCCTAGACTCGACCACCGTCTTGGTCGAGTCTATAAGTGGCCCTTTTAGAGCAAGCTCGTTGGAAGGATGAGGCTCGTTGGAAGGAGGAGTTAGATCAGGAATGTTGGCCTTAGGTAAATTGACGCCTTGAGGATCAGTGGCTCGAGGATTGGTTTTTGGTGGGCGGCCGTCGGTCCTGTGTTGGCCATCAGGGGTCTTGGGTTGACGGTCGTCGGTTCGGTGTGGGCGATCAGGGGTCTTTTGTTGGTGACTGCCGGTTTTATGTTGACGGTCAGCGGTGTGTTGTTGGCGGTCTTCGTTTCTAGGGGAGGTCGAGGTTTTGGTGGTCGAGGAGGAGGTAGATATGTGTGGTTGTTTTTGCTGGTGCTGCGGATGAGATGGTTGTTTTTGTTGTTGTTGCTGCTGGTGTTGCTGTGGTGGTTGCTTCTGCGGTGGTGGCGGAGGCGGCGGAGTCTGTCGGGGCGGGGTTGTTGTGGTGGCTCTGGTCGAGAATCAGAGGATGTGGCCGACCCCTCAACTTTATCCCCAGCCGAGCCGGAAGTAGCCCCAGATTTCCTCTTCAAAGGAGCTCTCCTCAGAGGATGTTAAAACTGGGAGCCTCTGCAAAAAGATGACGAAAAGTTTAAGATTGACATCAACAAGTCCTACTTAAGCAAAAACAAGGGAACATATAAACACTCGAACTACCAATGGAATATAAGAAACACTCGAGCAAATTGATCGAAGATTACCTGGATCATTCTCAATCTGGATAAGATCGAGGATCTTGTCGGTGGGTGGAGGACAAACCTTGTGGGTAAGATGGCCGCAGAAATGGAGAAGGCTCTCATCCTTGAGCAGTTTCTCCGACGAAACGGATTTGGAATTCCAAGTGTGGATCTGTTGGTCGAAGAGGGGGTTGGGAGGAGGATCCGAGGACTGTTGTGAAACTTCCTTGACCCAAGGAGTAGAGGGCCAAGGGAAAGGGACATCAGGCTGGACGAAAATGAACCTATCGATCCATTTTGGGATATTGGTAGGAATGTCATTGATGAAGTGGGCACCGTTTCGGCTCTTCAAATAAAGGCCTCAACCTTGTTTGGAAGGGGCGTAACAATAGTGGAAGAAGGCAAGGTCGAATCGACCTAAGCGGATATCACAAAGGATAATGAAGGTGGTCATAAAACGGATGGCATTTGGGGGGAGTTCGTGTAGAGGAAGCCCGAACCATTCGCAAATTTAAAGCAGCTCAGGGCACAAAGGAAAGCGGAGGCCGAGTTTGAATTGAATTTCAAAAAAAGTACAACAGCCCCTCGGGGGATGATCGTATTTGTCGGAGGGAGAGGACCTATAGAACGACCAAACGCTGGGGTGGCCGATCTTCTCAAGAGTATACCAACTGTTGGAGAGAGAGATAGAAGAAGGGCGCTTTGTGGAGGTCTTGCGGGGGTTCTTGGTCGAAGCTTTATTTGGAGAAGAGTTTGAAGCATCAGGTTGGGGAGGAGAAGGAGGAATGGTCGAAGATACAGGGAAAGTGGGTTGAGAAGAAATGACCTCATCCTCCTCTGGCTCATCTAACGAGCCAAAGACAGGTCGACGATGGCGGAGGGGGATGTTATCCATAGTATCTCCGGAATTAGCAAAAGCAACACGGGCAGTAAAAACGATGGTGGGGACGGTCTCGCCGGGACGAAAAATTGAGAGAGGAACAGCCTCAAGTGCAGAAGCTAATATTTGAACTAAATCGGAGAAAGTGGCCGAAGAAGGAGATGGAGGTGCAGGATCAGAAAAAAGAAAAACAAAAACGAAATCAAAAAGGGGACAAACTTTCGAGAAAGGCAAAACTTTTAAAATGTAAAACAAAAAAAAAAAAAACTAGGGTTCTACAAGGAAGCGATTTTGAAGAAATTAAAGAAGGAGAACAGGGATTTCAGGAGATTTTCGAAGAAAGAGGCAAAATTCACAGTGATTAACGAGCAAATACAGACATCCAACACCAAATTCAAAACACTCAATCAACAAACTTCAGATACCCAATTCAAGAAATTTAAAACGCAAAATGTCAGATATAGGAAACGTAAAGTCAAGCGAGGAGCAACTTACTCATAATCGCAGATGAGGGAATCGGAAAAGCTCGAGGATTGCAGGAGGAATCGCCGAAAAAATTAGGGTTTTTGCAGAAGGAATTCTGAGCACAAGAGAGTTCGAAATTGCAAAGGTGAAAAAAATTTGGAAAATTCGCTAAGTGTTGAATTTATACCTTGGAGAGTTGAAGGGGTTAAAGATAAGGACCGTTGGATTAAAGCCAGATCTTACAGTAGAGAGCATTAACTCACGCGGCACTCAAGGTGGGCGCGTTATGCGAGGAGACGCGATGATTAAAGTATCTGACAGATGCGACGCGTGGCAAAAAACTAAGCACGACAGAAAGGACATGCGACAGGCGACTTTATTTCTGGCAATTAATGAGGAATTATTTGAAACAATGAGCAGGAAACTCATTAGGTGGTCGATATCTGACGTCATGTCACCAAGGAAAGTGAGGAGCACAAATTCACTCTTAGATCGAGTCATCTAGACTCGACCAGAATGGGGAGACTAGATGATATAGGATATTATACCCACAAGGCTAAACCGGTCTGCTGACCGGTTGAGAAGGTCATACCGTGAGGAAACGAGCTGAAATCGACAAGTCAACCAGTCGACCAACTAGGCAGTCGACCAATCTGTCCTTCGACCAGATGAACGGTCGAGCAGTTCAGTCGACCTCGATCGGTCGACCACTTCGTGGACTTAACAGTTCATAGATCGGCCTAGTCATAGGCGCGTGAAAGTGCCTCTAACAGAATTTCAGAAGAATATTCATCCCATGTGCAGGAGGACACGTGTCGAGAACTTATTGGTTGATAGCGACAACCACCTATGACAGCTCCCAACGCCCCGCGCCACCTCTGACATGCGCGCTGTTGCCAGAGTACAGACGGGCAGCTTGGGCAGCCAGCTCATCAAATCCGGGCAGCCTTAGGTCAGGTATTTCACTCCTATATAAAGGGGGTGAGCCTTTCTTCCTCAACACGATTTTTCCATTACTCAATTCGAGTATACTCGTACACATACTGACTTAAGCATCGGAGGCTCTTCACCAGACACAACCCCCGGTATGAGAGTTATTTGCAGGTTTCCGACGTTCTACTAGCGAGGAAAAGAATCGATCTATCCCAAACCGGACCAGGACGCTCACATCTGCACTATAGTGCAACATGTTGTTTTATGAAGTGCACTACTTTATACGATCTTTGATAAATTATGTGCATTCGGGAATTAGTTTAATAGGTATAATTGTACATCAAATTAACATAAATAATTAAATATTTTATTATTTATTATTATAGAAGTATATTTAGTATTTTAATATTTTTATATACTTTATATTATTTTCTAGTTAAGAAAATATAATATAAATTATAAAAAATAATTTTTTTTTGGATTTTAGATATATATATTTAATTTTTATATTCAATTTTGGTCGATACATACGCTAAAGTGAAATAACACAGACACAAAATTGCAATATGACAATCATTAATTTGCACGTTTTCCGGCCGTTAAGTGACCGAAATTTCGTCCTAATCAAATTAAACCGAACACTAATGTGCATTTCAATTTTAAAATTTATTAATAATGTGTATTTTAATTAAAATTACTGCGTAATTATCAAATTATTTATGTAATAAAAATATACTTAGTATTTCTGTTTTTGTATTTAATATTTTATATAATTAATCTAATTAACATTATCGTACATTTGTTATGCTAAAGTGCAATATCACTATCAAAAAAGTGCAACCCGTCAGTCAATAATGTGCAATACGTTCAATAATATATTAATATTTAATCTTATTTTTATTTAATTTTTTTAAGTATTTCAAGTATTTAAAAGATATACAAAAATAGTATACTTTTATATAATTTATGTAAATTGTAGATTTGACACAAGGGTTAAATTGAAATATAAATAAAATTATTAAATTTACAATATTAAATTTACGAATTTCTGAAAAGTACAAATTTAACCATGAACTAAATTGTAGTATATTACAATTAATGAAAATTGCAACCAAACTTCTATAATCTATCAATTTTTTTTTTTTAAAAAAAAACCCTCCTCCAAATTCCAATCTCAGTTCAGCATGTCCCTTCAGCCCCTGTAATTGCCGCCGTGAACCTCTCGGTCATTCTCTGCCCCGTCCAGACCTCGAACGAGAATGAATGACGACCACGATGGTGAAGGTGGACGGTCGGAGACACAATCACCATGTACAAGTGCAGTCGGCTGAGCTAAGCTGCTGAGGACGATGGTGAAGGTGGACGGTCGAAGACGCAATCACCATGGTGAAGGGGAGGACGACGATGTCGAGAACTACGTCGCCGCAACAGACGACAGCATTAATGTGGTTGGTCGGAGCAGCCGGTAATAACGGGTTATGGGATGAAGGCGTGATGAAGATCGTGTGTTTCGCTCAACTCGTTTGTCTTGAAACTAGCTTTGCCACGGCTTGCTCTCGACGATTTGTGCGATTGACTCGGTTAATTAGCCTTGTCTCTCACGATTTTGAGATGGTTTAGGTCTTATCCTCGCCACAGTCGGTTTGTATGCTAAAACTCTCACGAATTCTAAACACACGGTTTGCTCTTACGAACGATTTCTATTAACTCACCAATCATATGAAAATAAGAAGAGTACATGGGTATTTATAGATCCTAAATTATTCTAAACCTATTCCAACTAGAACTCCTAATCTAGCAAGCAAATAAACTCCTAAAGTGACTAGATATCCTAGTATCTAAGAATTATCATACTAATAAAATACTAATAGGCACATGTTTTTATTCTAGATCTCCTAATTATACTAGAATGTTAATAAAATCAGATCTCTTGCTTGCTCCCCACTCCAAGTTGGCCTAACCCCAAACCCTAGCCGCCCGTGCGCGCCCGCTACGCCTAATCGTGCGCGATATCGCGTGCGCGCGCCTCCCAAGTGGCGTCTGCCGCGCACGCTGCCTGTCTATGCGCCGCCCCTCGCGCATCTCCGCCACCCTCGCGGTTATCGCGCACGCTCATCGCCCAGACGTCGCCCTCGTGCTCGCCCTGTACCCCGCGCGTGTCGCCCAGCGTCCCACTATCGCCCAGCGCCCCGCGCTTATCGTCTCGCCCATCTGCGCGCTCACCGCGCTCGCCCGTCCGCAGCAGTCCCCCGCACGCGCCATCCACCCGACATCCTCCCCATGCGCGCCATTCCGCCTAGCCTCCAAGTGCCATGCGCGTCGCTCCTTCGCGTACCCTCGACACCAACCACCTACCTTGCCGGCCACCTTGCACTCGGCGTCGGCCCATTCTTCCTCCTCGTGTGCGCTCCTCGCCGTGTAGCGCTTCTTTGCACGCCCTAAGCTCATGTGCCTTGCCGCTCGGCTGGCGCGTACTGCCAGCGTTCGCCTCATCTTGCGTGTTCGAGGCCTTCTCCCACAGCCTTGTGGTCAATCTCGCCTATACGCCGGCCAATACTCTCGGTCATCGTGGGACTCATCCTCGGGATCAGTAGGGTCGATGACCACATCTTCATCATTCTCGCCCTCTTCGAGAATTTCCTTGTCCTCAAGGATAATGTAGTTGACCACGTCGACCCTCTCATCTTCCTCATCAGGTGACTCCCCCGTGTCCTCGGTTAGCAGCTTAATTTGCTTCTTAGCCCGCCCAAACTCCATTGTTCCTTTCTTGTAATCGGTGGTGATGGGTCCAAGTGTCTCCAACCACTTCACTCCCAACACCACATCGGTTGGCTTCAATGACAGGGCAGAAAGATTAATCTTCAAATCCTGGCCTTGTGCTCGTATTGGGACCTTCTTGAATAGCAAGTCGCCCCTAAGTTCCTCTCCCTTAGCAACCTTGACTCCAAACGGCTTCACGCTAGTAAATGGAATGTCTAACTTCTTAGACAACTCCTCATCTATGAAATTCAAGGTTGACCCACTATCAACTAGCACATCAACTAGTCCCCCTTGTATCTCAGCTGTGAATCAGATCATCTTAGGGCCTCTCTTCTTGCTTTTAACCACGTGCGGCAAGGTCTCCTCCCTTTCCTTGGGTTCGTACTCTTCTTGTCCTTGCCCCTCGAACTCTAATAAAAACACCTCCTTCCCCGCACATCTATGGCCTGGCGTAAACCTCTCATTGCATGTGAAACACAATCCCTTCTCGCGTCTCCTTTGGATCTCCTCGGTAGTAAGTCGCCTCATGTTGCTCGTCGTGCGTGTCCCCTCGTTGGCCGGCTTGGTATCGGCCCGTGGAGGCTGCTCGTCGTTTGTCTCGTGTGAAAGCACCAATGATGAAGATCGTATGTTTCGCTCAACTCGTTTGTCTCGAAACTAGCTTTGCCACGGCTTGCTCTCGACGATAGGTGCGATTGACTCGGTTAATTAGCCTTGTCTCTCACGATTTTCAGATGGTTTGGGTCTTAGCCTCGCCGCACTCGGTTTGTATGCTAAAACTCTCATGATTTCTAAACACACAGGTTGCTCTTACGAACGATTTCTATTAACTCATCAATCATATAAAAATAAGAAGAGTACATGGGTATTTATAGATCCTAAAGTATTCTAAACTTATTCCAACTAGAACTCTTAATCTAGCAAGCAAATAAACTCCTAAGGTAACTAGATATCCTAATATCTAAGAATTACCATAATAATAAAAATACTAATATGCACATGCCTTTTATTCTAGATCTCCTAATTATACTAGAAAGCTAATAAAATCATATCTCTTGCTTGCTCCCCATTCCAAGTCGGTCGCGCCCCAAACCCTAGCCGCCCGTGCGCCCGCGATGCCCGCTACGCCTAATCGCGCGTGCGCGCCTCCCACACGGCGCTTGCCGCGCACGCTGCCTGTCTGTGCGCCGCCCCTCGTGCGTCCCCGCCACCCGCGCGATTATCGCGCACGCTCATCGCCAAGACGTCGCCCATGCTCGCCCTGCACCCCGTGCGTGTCGCCCAGCATCCCGCTATCGCCCAGCGCCCCGCGCTCATCGTCTTGCCTATCTGTGCGCTCACTCGCGCTCGCCCGTCCGCAGCAGTCCCCCGCGCGCGCCATCCACCAACATCTTCCCCCTGCGCGCCATTCCGTCTAGCCTCCAAGCGACGCCTTCGCGCACCCTCGGCACTAATCGCCTACCTTGCCAGCCACCTTGCACTCTGCGTCGGCCCATTCTTCCTCCTAGCGTGCGCTCCTCGCCGTGTAGCGCTTCTTTGCGCGCCCTAAGCTCGCGCGCCTTCCCGCTCGGCTGGCGCGTACTGCCAGCGTTCGCCTCATCTTGCGTGTTCGAGGCCTTCTCCCACAGCCTCGTGGCATATCTCGCCTATACGTAGGCCAACACTCTCGGTCATCGTGGGACTCGTCCTCGTGATCGGTAGGGTCAATGACCACATCTTCATCAAGGTGTGACAGCGAAGGGCGAGCGGGGATGGCAGCAGACCTATGATGACGGGTGGCGGATCGGGTTGCGGCTGTGGACGGCAGTGGTGGTGAGCCAGTGACGAGAGCTCCATCATGTACGGCGGCGGATCTGAGCTCCGGCACTTACAGCGGCGCGGAGGACTGCCGGAGGTGCGGCGACGCCTAAGCAGTCGATGAGGAATGACGCCGCCGAAAATCGGACGACTGGTGGTGGCCAGTGTGCCGTAATTGTATGCGCGTGTGTGTATTTGTGTGTGTGCATTCTGTGTTATTTTGCGTGAGAGAGGGAGATATTTTGCGTGCGAGAGGGAGATAAAGATTAGAGAGAGAGAGAGAGAGAGGGGAAAAAGAGAGAGATAGTGTGGCTGGGAGTCTGGGACGTATTTATTATGGTGGAGCCCATTGGTGTAAATGTTTGGTATGTGCAAATGTCTATAATACCTTTAATGAATGTAAAAATACTTTAAATTTTTAGCCATTAGATCATCTAATCTAATGACTACTATTTATTCTCATTTCTTTCATTAAAAATCATTCTAATGTGAACCCAACCATATATAATAATAATAATAATAATAATAATAATAATAATAATAATAATAATAATAATAATAATAATAATAATAATAATAATAATAATAATATAACATCCATCTATGTCATTAGTGTTCCAACAAACTAGTACGTAACCCGTGCGATGCACGGGCTGTAAAATTTTGAAGAATAATATAATTTGACGTGCATTAGGATCGTGCTCGAAATCATTTAAATACATTGGAACATTATTGAATCATAAAAATGTTTGTGACTTCACAATCATATATTATTAAAAACCTCTTTGTACACAACATTATGAGTTTGATTATTTGCTAACTCCTCATTATCACAAACTACTATTTTCAACCCCCTTCTATTAGTTACACGTGAAACAGCAACATATAATTGGCCGTGACTAAAGACAGGTTTCTTCAGCAAAAGACCGACGTGCGATAAAGACTGTCCCTGACTCTTGTTTATGGTCATGGCATACGAAACCATAAGTGGGAACTGACGCCGCTGGAACTTAAATGGAATCCTAGTATCGGATGGAACGATATTCATCCTAGGAATCAAGACCTTCTCGCCAACGTGATCTCCTGTCAATATCTTGCATTCGAGAACATGAGTAGAGAGTTTAGTCACAACCAATCGAGTACCATTGCACAGTCCCATAGAATGGTCCATATTGCGTAACAACATTACTGGAGTTCCTATCTTCAGGTGCAACTCATGGTTGGGACAACCAGAACACTTGATGCTATTCAAGAATTCTGGCGTGTGGAGATCTGTCAAGAAATCATTTCCGGAATCCGACTTACAAGTACTGTCAGAGCTCAAATACGTACGACCTTCAGAAGAATTCAAGTCGGACATGTATTGGTTGATGGACTCAACAATCTCCAACGTGGGAGCTAATATTGCCCTATCCTTCAAATAACTGGGATCGTCAGTTGCGTTCTTGAACATTGGATAGGTACTTTCTACAATCGTAGCAATCGGATCATCTGAGGGATCCAATCTTATATCTTCTGGAATTTCAATGGCGGCACAACCATCATTTGATCCACCTATAGTACCATCTCCAATACTCGCAATCCAATCGGCAAATGCAGCCACCTCGTCACGCTCCTCCGAATCAGAAATGCTCTGAAGACGCATGTTTTTCGTAAGCCGGAGCACAGTACAGTCCGTCCAAATGCTGGATGCATTAATAGTAGCATTGACAATGTCCTGACGGCTCCCTTTTGGAATGACTGGAAGTATCTGTCTGAAGTCTCCACCAAAGACAACCGGCTTGCCTCCGAAGGGATTGCTACTATTCAAAGGGTCAATTGCGCCCATTACAGCTTGCAATGATGTTTGAACTGCTTCAAAGCAATTTTTGTGCATCATCGGCGCCTCGTCCCATATGATTAGAGAGCATCGAATTATCAGTTCCGCAAGAGGACTTGCCTGATTGATATCACACGACGAATTTTCATGAATACTAATCGGTATTCGAAATCGAGAATGTGCAGTTCTTCCACCCGGCAATAATAGCGCTGCAATTCCGCTCGATGCCACGCATAGAACAATCTTACCCTTCGACCGTAACGCCGCAGACAAAGTCCTCCACAAGTATGTTTTTCCAGTACCACCATAACCGTATACAAAAAATACTCCACCGGCACCTGAATCAACAGCAGACATAATTCTTGAATAAACTCCTTTCTGCTCATCGGTCATTCTCCCAAGAAGAGATTCGTGCTCCACAGCCATTGCATTTCGATCGTAACTAAGCTCATCCAATATAAGGCGGTTTGAAGTGTTATGCATACTATCTCTGTCTGGAAAAGGCATGGATGAATAATCACGAAGACTTGCACCACGAATTCGCAACATAGTCTCAATCTCAGCAAGAGCCAGATTCTTGATAGCATCTTCACTGAGCCGCAAATCTGGAGTGTTTTTAATAAATAAATATAAAATAATTTAAAATGAAAAAAAAAATAATAAAAAAAATAAAAAGATATATTAAAAATATTTACCATCGTTATTGAACAATCTCCGTTGTCTGTATAAAATGTCATCAGATAACAATATCCAGCAACGTTGCCATACGTCATCTGGTCTACTCATAGAACCGGAAACCAACAATGACACAAACATACGCCTAAGCGACTCTGCAGATGCCCAATGACTTGCTTCAGTTATACCGTCTATGAACTCTCTGTCATCATCCAATAATCCATGTTCGTAGCAAGCATCTCTATAATTAAGGTACTGGATGTCGCCAACTTTCATATAGTCCTCGTGGCATGTAGCACCGCGGACAACATTTAACAAACATCGCAAATAGTAATTATCTCCGCAGCCAGGGTTCACGTGGTTTAGGCGGCCTATTGTACCATCTTTCCTTTTTCGAGGCCTCCACTCTCTTTCCGTTGCATCCCAAACAAATTTAGATGGTGCCTCAACATAAGTAAGCTCCCGAGCCTCTGGATAAATCTTATTCGCCTCGAACCATGCAAGGAATTGACTCTCATTCACAGTTGGTTTGTTCAAAACATCCTCTAAATCATCATCATCTTCGAAAATAATGTTTTGCTGCCCTTTAAGATGGAAACTCAATCGTTGTACTGTTGGCCTCTTGTACTGCAGCTCAAAACCCAGCAACCTCCAAGCAGCTTCACACGAAGACACATAACGGCAATCATAGTACATATTGATCTCATCTAAAGGTTTTTCAACATCTCCATCTCCAGAACTCTGGTAGAATGAGGCGGTTACACGATCATTTCCTTTGTTAACATACTTGAATAAGTACTTTATGGATCGTGATTGATTGCACCACTCAACATTAACATGCGCTCCATATTTCATCAACAAACGACGATTGTGAGGCACAACATAACCATTATTGAGGACCACACCATTTTTCTCAATATACTTACCATCATCTCGACGCTTGTATCGTGGATACCCATCCTCATCGCACGTAGTGGAATCGACAAACTTTTTTGGAAATCGTTTGCTGCATTTTCCATTTACCATGCACGGCGAGTTTGTTCGTGCTGCACCACACGGTCCGTGCATCATGTGATCCTTCACAGCTTCATAATACATCGGATCGGACGTCTCATCTGGTATCTCAGCAGATATTATCCTATCAATGTCAGATGGGTCGAGAAACTTATTCTCCTTGGCAAGGAAAAGCAATATGTGAGCATGTGGCAGTCCACGCTTTTGGAATTCAATGGTGTAAACAACTAAAATATATACACATAATAGAAATCAATAAATAATTATAATTAATACATGATTAGTATTAAAAATTAAATAAATTAATAAAATATTAAATTACTGCAAAACAAAAAAAAAAGTAAAGAAAGGGTTTCACCTGCAATAACCTTTCCAAATATTTGTTTCTCACGAAAATCCTTTATCATCTGCTTAAGCTTTGCCTTAAATACTCTGCAAATGATATCTGGTCGGTCCTCAGGACGCAATTTCCTCGGCTCAAGAAAACGAATAATCTCCGGCCAGTTTGGATTGCACGTAAAAGTGATAAACAAATCAGGATATCCAGCCCATCTACAAATTGCCATTGCATCCTGGTAATTTTGTATCATATTTCTCGGACCTCCAGTGAATGTAGAAGGGAGAATAATACGTTTTCCTCTGGAGCTGGGATCAGTATCGCCACGCAACACAGCATCCTCCAGTCCCTTATACATATCACAACGAAGCTTTTTCTGATTAAAGCGAATATATCGCAGTCTCGATGCTTCCACCATTGTATAAGCGTCAACTACAAACTGTTGAAATAGCCTTCGAGCAGAAAGAATTGTCTGTGGCTCACAATCTCTATCGTGCATACGGTATGCAAAATACTCCCTGCAACTCACGTGTTTTCTACCATTTTCAGTCTCTGCTTTAATAGAAGAAAATTGAATGTCTTCCCTATAGCCATCCTCTCCGTAAGGCAATAACAGTGGATATTGTAACGCCAGATACGAAGCATTTAGTTCGTTTATCCGTTGCAGACGGCCACTCTTCGATTCAACTAAAATGTCCCTTTCACCTAGAGACTGATCAAAATCACCAACAATCAAAGCAGCAACTTCAGAGCTTGAGGGTAGATTATATCGTCTGGCATCATTGTATCTCTTTCCTATTAAACGGATTCTAACATCATGCTGACCACGATTCTGAATTCTGTCTCGAGCCATACGAAACGACTTAACCAGCTCATTATGGCCGTCTAACATTTCCTTCAATCCAACGATAATATCTTCGTGCAAGTTGTTGTCAACATCTCTTTGCCTGAAAAATAAAGATTAAACTATATGTTTATAAATAAAATTATTTAAAAAAATAACAATAATATGTAATAAACTTTGATAAAGTGTAAAGTACAAACCTCACAACATTCATTCTATTAGAAATCTCATTATCTGTATCATATATGTACAGCTGTGCAAACTTTGGAGTTGAACCGTCAGAAGGAAGCAAACTACCCATGAGATGATAATTTTGTCCATGCAGGGTAAAAACAGGTGGTCCAGCTCCACTGTTCATAGATCCATCAACTTTTCCACCGAAAGATGTAAACGCAAACATGCTATTGTAAGATCTGATGTTATCTTGAAAATGCTTGCTTCTACGACTATCTCCAAAGAGCATTTCATTCAAAAATATGGGCGGATCTTTCAGCATCGGTAATTGTACAATGCCATTTTGGCAACAACCACTGTAATCTGGAACATTTTTAGTTTTCTCAGTCTTTTTCTTCTCTGCTACCCAAAACACTGATCCACAATACTGGCAATTCAAGATTGGATCACTCATATCCCAATATTCTGCAAAATTGTATAAAAAATTTAAAAAATCTTTATCGATGAAATAATTTCCATATTTTTATGTAAAATTATATGTAGTAAATAAAAATCAACCCTTATTTCTTAAAGTTGATCCTTGATTTTTCTTAGGTCGACCACGCTTTCGTTTCCATGAAGGGGGTTCAACAGTCGCATCCTGCGTGAGATCAACAACAACACTGGTGCTAGTACATTGAAGATTAGACGTATTCTTCCGTGTTCTCGTAGTACGTGCTTGTTCATTGACACCTATATATGATTAATTGCTATTAAATTGAAGATAACATACATAATGTTGAAATAAGTAAATACTTAAATAAATAAATAAATAAACAAGAATTCATAACAAATGATTTATGAACATGAAAATTAGAAGGACGAAAAAAAACCATTAATAGACTTACCACATCTTGAACGTTCAAAAGCTGATTGAGGAATAATACTCAACTCAGGTTCATCATCACTTGTGAGATCAACTAAGATAGCATCTCCTCCACGACACGTGTTTGCAAAAAAGTTGGTGTTTGGTTGAGCAGTGAAATTTGGTTTCGGAGCATATGATGATTGTATAGTATCTGCAATTTGAAATGAAAACAACAATACAATTGTATTAATTGAATCAAAATATTTATTTCTATATAGTACTTTTATTTAAAAAAAAAAAAAAAAAA
>CACSLK010027831.1:9364938-9378737 GCA_902706635.1 Striga hermonthica
CCGTTATCAGAGTTGATCATTTTACTACTGCAGTTACGACAAGCAAAATACCACCACTGATCTACAACAGAGTCGATTCGTGCACAAATCCAAATGCTAGTAACCTTCGCCAAAATAAAAGATATGAATTGTAAACGACATCCCAAAATAATATATATATATATATACATCTATATATATATATAAATACACATGTATATTCTAAGAAAAAACGAAATACCTCCTTAATCTCAAATAGAGCATTAACTGATAAAACATGAATGTCACCAGAATCCAGATTATCTATATCAGTTTTAACAACTGTTTTAGACTTGGAATTGTACTTTCTTTCCACCAAATTACTGCCAGTGTACCTTAAATAAAAAAGTAAGACATTTATATGTTCGTACATAAAATAATTAAGTAATATATTTTAAAGTATATTGACAATTAATACAAAATATAAATAAAATTTTTTAAAAAAAAAATAAAAGATGACCTATTCCAAAAGTCAACGATCTCCGGCACCGATTCATGTGCAATTAGTTTGGTTGCATTGACGGAGGTTGTCACTTGGACTCTCCCTATAATTTTAATCAAATTGAACAAACAAATTATTCAAAGACAACATAAATAATGGGATAAATAACTATACCGAAGAAGTGTACGTACGTGAGTACTCTTTTGATCGTGCAAACTGCATTATTAAAACCCATGGCTGACCAGTTTTTTCGTACTGACTCTCGAATGCCAAAAACTCGTCTACGTACTCTCCCCAGACAGTGCAGTTAATCAAGTTTTCACTGCAAATATAAAGAATATGTACATAAAATTATATAATTTTAAATAATTATGTACGAAAATTAGTAATATATATTTACGTGTTTATTGACATTTTCATTAAAAAAAAAATCAAATACTTACTCTAAATCCATGAGAATAAATGCAACCATTTGTGTATCACCCTTTTTCACATGTTTTTCTTGGACACTTGTACCATCAATTACAATGCCAATGACATCTGCATTATAATCTTTAATTAATGTATATTTATATCACAAATGTTTAAGTATTTACTACTTAAGAAGCACGTAATAATAATAATAATAATAATAATAATAACAATAATAATAATAATAATACATGCGCCGAATATCATGTATTTATTTATATAAATACATATAATACAATAAGTATAATAATTCTATATGTATGTATCAACAGTTAAATAATCACGGCGCATATTTTTATAAATATGCGCATACATAGTTAAATATATATATATAACTATATATTTTATAAAAATATAACTATATAAATATATTTTATAAATATATATATGATTTATAAATATATTTATATTTTATATTTATATATGATTTTAACAGTTAATATATGATTTATATATGATTTTAACAGTTAATATAAATATATTTATATTTTATATTAATATATATTTTAATATGATTTATATATGATTTTATACATATCTATTTATATTTTATATTTATATTTTTATATTTTATATTTATATATGATTTTGGAATATATTTATATTTTATAGTTATATATATTTTATAAATATATAACTATATATTTTATATTTTTCAACAGTTAAATATATATTTTATAAATATATTTTATAAATATATTTTATAAATATTTATATATTTATATTTTATATAAAATATATTTATATATTTATAAAAATATATAGTTAATAGCTATAAAAAATATATAGTTAATATATGTATGCATAAAATATATGTATAACTATATTAATAACTATAAATTCATATAGTTATTTATAAATAACTATATATAAAAAATATGTAAAGAATTTTTTTTATATTCGTCAACAGTTAATACATGTATGTATCATGTATGTATCACGGCGCCGAATACATATAATAATCACGGCGCATGTTAATACATGCGCCGAATATCAACAGATTCTTTACAACAGATTTTAATTGCCTTATCAATCTGATTTTATATTCCTTAAATAGTGGGGAACGTGGGGAAAAAATTGAAAAGAGTTAACAACTCATCCTTATTAAAAGGTGACAGCGGGAGAGAATTAAGCCAACTAATATTACTATAAGTAGTAAATATTTAATGAAGAGAGAGAATATGAATGAATTTTAGTTGCCATTTTTAAAAAATGGTAAATCTGTTTATATATATATAGATATAAGAACGCAGTAAATAGTTAATTTATTGCTTTGTTTTTTTTAAGTGCTAATTTATTGCCTTTTCTTTTTCCGTTAATTCCATAATTAATTTATAGTCCAAATCAATTTTTATCCCTCATATTTTATTAATTTATAGTCCAAATCAATTTTTATCCCTCATATTTTCAAACATAAAAAATATTTATGTTAGCAGTGATAAGCAAAAAGCCGATTGAAAACGCTACTAATTGGAGCGTTTTCCAATTTGGCAGTTTGAGCAAAAAGCTAACTTACCAATTACCAAACGCAAACGATATGTGTGTAAGCTTCGGAAAAATGAAAAGAGAGTGTTTAAAAGTTCTGCTCTTTATTTTTTTTTCTTTTTTTTTTTCGTAATAAAAATTTTATATTTAACAACACATAATTACAATCTACAATCAACCAAATCGAGCAACCAAAAAGGTAAAACTAGTGAGAGGACAACACAAAAAGACGCCTAAACTGGCACAATTTCTGATAGTTGTGACACCAATTATAATGTGCCACATCATGTTGTGACACCATAATATGGTGCCACATGTGGTGCCATAGAATTTCTGATACACAATACACGCACCATAATAGAGTACTTTCTACATGAGAAAACATCACTGCACAATAAAACCCCAAAAACACAGAAAAAACACGTACAACACATAAAAGCAACTAACAAATTAGAATAGGGCCCTTCCCACCAGTCGGCCAACCCCTCATAACCCCATACTCAAACACCCAAGACACCACCCAAGAGGGCATAGGCTCGTCCCAAAGTCCGGATCTGGGAACTCCATTCAAGCAACGACTAACCAAACACCCGAACCGAAGAAAACCATGCAGCCCACGTTGCACGTTGCTCCCCTCTGATGCGAACCGAGCATTCGGGCTCAATGAAGTATATGAGCAAGAGTAGTTTATATTAGTTATGTTAGTTATCTATTTAGATAGATTAATATGTAAGTTATAATTTAAATTTAAATACTTAGTTAGTTATAATTTGAATATTTGAATTATTAGATTTAGGCTATAAATATTATTATTGTAAGGAAGAAGAAGATTAATGAAATAAGAAATAAGAAAAAGACTCGTTTCTGAGTACTGTCTTCGTGAAAAACCAAAGCTCATAGTAAGTTTTTCACTTATTAATGTGTAAATGAAGGCCGTTACACATTTTATCGTGTTCGAACCAAGACCATCATTAGCTTGTGTTCTTACACAAAATCAAGTCTCTGATACACAATCTTCATCACCCTCCCCCAACATAAACGGCCGGTCACCGGAACCGCCGCCTACAACCACCACCGGGGCTCCCACTACTCCAACTCCTATCCCAAGGAAGAGTCGTAAGTACCAACAAGAAAGGGAAGGATGGAGACCTCCACGGCAATCGGTGCCGGCCACCACATCAACACGAGACCACAGAACCCTAAAAACCCACCGCGGCCACCTGTCAATCGTCAGAACACCGGGCGGGGCAGGAACCAAAATCGCGCCCACAAGCTTGCAGCGTGGGCCAAAACAGCGGCGGAGGGAGTTCTGGGAGCGAGAAAGAGGAGGAAGGAAACAGGAGAGAAATTGGGGACAAAGTTTTGCCTTCAATTGTATTATATATACAACTCTAACAACTTTAACTTCTATTTTACCATCTTTTGATCTGTATACTGCATATCTGATTATACTAACATCCATATCAAAACATTTCAGAATTTCTATAACTAATTGCACACCTTTCAATCGGTTTATCTTCTTTAAAGCAATTTTCCTTCAGCATAATTTATTAGAATGTCTGATGACCAACGGGAAAAAGGTGCAGCATAACTTACAAAATTATCCTAAAATCAAAAATCGGAGCAACGACCTTTTTTCTCCCAATCGCCGTACCGAGTCGGCTCCGGCCCGCGGGGGCCGCCGACTTCACCGGTCTGCTTGTTCACCAACTCGTCGCCGTCTTCTTCTTCATCATCGGGCGCCGGTTTTTTTTCATCCTCGGTTTGCTCATGGATCTTCTCTTTCGCATCGGATATTTGCGATCCCTCTGTCTCTAGCCGCTGATTCTGGAATAGCTGAGCCGTCGTGCAGATGAGCCGGCGGTTGGAAACCCTCGTGATCGACGACGAGAACTGACGGTACAGATTACAAGCCATTTCGTTGCAGTTTCTCTTTGAGAAATTATTAGATTGAACAATATGAATTGATGGCGAAAAGTGGAAGGGGAGATTTGCTTAAACAAGACGGCTCCGCAAGCGGTGGAAGAAAGGACAGCGCGTTAAAAAATAGTAGAGGCGGTAGATTGGGCCTTGCATATACGGCCCAAATGGACCAAAAACCATTTCATTTGTTATTGTATAAAAACTAGTACGTAGCTCAGGTGATGTTCGAGAAAACTATATTAAATAATAATTATAAATTAAAGAGGAATAAATAATATTAAATAATAATAATTAATTAAAAAAGTGAAGTTAACATGTGATATAATTTATAATATAAAACTATCGTGCCTAAGATAACATAAAACATATATGTTTAAAATATTAAAAACGCCTAAAATGGTATATACCATCTATAAGATTATGTAAAATATTATGTATTATTCTTAAAAAATTTGAATTCACCTAAATTTTTTAAAACATGTCTAAGGACATTATAATTTTAATCTATATAATGTGTAAAAAATTTACCTAAAAAACATGTTTAAAAGTATATAAAATATTAGTAATTAAAATTTGTGTACTAGTAACAAAATGATACTGTCAATATAAATAAGTGTTTATCTCGAAGGATTGAGTTTTGAATTGAGTCTTAACTTATCTTAATATGTTAACCGATTTTTAAAATTTTAATTAGTTTAAAAAAAAGCTTGCCAACAGTATATTATTCAATTTTCAAAAGATGATGATAAGTATAAGTTTGAATTTTATAATCCACGTGAGTATTAATTTTGAGATCCGTGTATTATTCAAATTACTAACACCACTAGCCAAGCTCGAGAGTACACGATTTTTCCACTCACATCAATCAACTCACTAACCCAAACAAGGTTCCCAGCCATATTCACTTCCAACTACCCATCCAGCTTATTGAATTCCTTTTTTGCATCACTTCTCATATCTCCTTCTAATACCTTGCTTTAACAGGGGTACCACCTCAACCCAATTGTTCCACATCCAAGATGTTGATGATTTTTTCAGAGCCTAAGAAATTGAAGAATTTGAATAGTACCTACTCTTTAATATTTGGTTGATAAGGATTTGAGGATGAGCAGTTATCCTCCAAAGTTGTTTGATAATCAGTGCCTCATTGAGAACCCTTATGTCTTGAAAACCCACCCCTCCATTAAGTTTATGGATAGATAACATGTTCCAACTCTTTCAGTGAACGCCTTTCCCTTGCTCTCTTCTTTTACTCCACTATAACTAGGCAGTGAGTTTAGCTAATTCCTTGCAAATCCTAACAGGTAGTTTAAAGCATGACATAGAAAAGATTGGTATAGAGTTGATGACAACCTTTATCAACACTTCCTTACCTGCGTTGAAAGGTACTTGTTTTTCCAGTTTACCTACCTATTTCTTACAGCTTAGACGACAAAATCAAAAGCTTTCTTTTAGGATTTCCCTATACCCAGAGGCAGCCAAAGATATCTTGTAGAGGTGTGGGGAGTAATCCCTTCAAGAAGCCCACAAATACAATGCTGAGAGTGGAATGGAGTGTTCCTGCTGAAGAACACTGTGGACTTGCCCAAGTTCACTTTCTGGCCTGAGAATTTCTTGTACAAGCTAAGAATATGCATCAAAAGGTGAGCCTGACTAGTATCTGCTTTACAAAAGTTGTCAACAAAAAGCAAGTGGTTAAAGTAGGTCCACCCCTAGCAATTTTCATACCTTTGAAATCCCTTCTCGAGCAGCTGATTAAATTAAATCAGAGAGAGTCTTAGAAATAATGAGGAAGAGGTAGGGAGAGAAAGGATCTTCTGGCATTAATCCTCTAGAAGGCACAACATATCCCACAACTTTTCCATTGACCATAAAATAAAAGGAGGTTGAAGTGATATAAGCAAACACCCATTTGCTAAAGACTCCATCAAAACCTATTTTCTACATAATAACCTTTATACAATTCAACTCAACCTTATCGAAAGCTTTCATCATATCCATTTAATAGCCACACAAATATGAGTACCCGTTCTGTGTCTATTAAGGTAGTGAAAAGCCTCATGTGTTATGATTACATTATCAAGTATGTTTCTCCCTAGAATAAAGGCCCCATTAGTGTGATTAGTATAATTGTAGTCCCATCTTCTCTAGGAGCTTTCAAAGAATTCAACTGAAAAATAGTCTTTTTATTCCATCCTCATCTACTGAGGATGTCAACTTTTCATTAATTTATGCAATTATAGATTGAGGAATATGTTGAATCAATTCTTCCTCGCCTTCAAAGCTTTCAGTTGTGAAGAAATTCTGATAAAACTTGGATATCCCATCTTCAATGGCTTCCATGGACTCAGAGATCCTATTCTTAAGTAACAAGCATGGTAATTGCATTCCTCATTCTTCTTTGCATAATGCATGGAAGAATGAGAGTTTTTGTCCCCCTTGGAGCCACTATACTCTAGATTTCTGCTGCTTGAAGTGTTCTTCTGAAGTATAAGCTTGCTCCAATTCATTTGTGATCTCCTTCCATTCCTCCCAGTTCATCCCTTCCCCAGTAATCTCATATCTTCCAACTATAAAGTAAGTTTATCAAAGTTTTCTTTGTTCCCTATTCTAAACAACTTACTCCATCTAAAAAGAGCCACTCTTGTTTGTTTGGTTTGCTTTTTAAGTCCATAAAATGGTGTTTCGAGTTGAGGTTTGGACAAGACCATTTGCACTTCTTCTTGGGAACCTTCTTTGTTGATCTACCTCTTGTCAAAGGTGAATCTTCTAGTCCTCCTCTTACTCACCACATTAAAAAAAAAATGGTCAGAAGCACTTCTGTATAAATTTTAAGTTGAAATTCCTACGGTAAAAACCGTTGGAAAAATAGTTGTTTGAATCATCAGTTCCATCTAAAATTCTAATTGAAAACTCATTCGAACGGATTATTTTCGTTGGAATATTCGAACGAAAGCTATAACATTGGAATATCTGTTGGAATATAGTATCGTTAGATTTCCTGATGTATATAACAATTTTTTGTACTGAATTAAGCTAATTACCATCGTACTATAAATAACACAAAAGTTATATTTAAGTTATAAGCTAAACTTAATTTCCTACCACACACCATTGGAGCTAATAACCAGTGATGATCATCCGACAGTGAAGCACAGCTTGAGTGGTAAGACGCTTCATCTATAATCGATAAGTCATCAAACATATTTTTTTTTCAGATATTATGCATATATTTCAACTCTCATGTCCACCGATAATATAAATTAATATACCTACTTATCAGCTGCCATAGAAGACCAACATATCATACATTTATTAATATGAATCACGAGATTTTACTAGATTTTACGCATAACTAGGGTACATATCTTGATGATATGGACGATTGGGTAGGTCAACAGTACAATTTCGTAATGACATTACTATATTAAGGAAATGCTATGGTCACATTACGAAACTATTTCGTCGGAGTTTGTAATCGTTAGATCATTATGTAACCGTCGAAATAGTTGATTAATGATTCCAAACCCCGATGGAATGGTTCCGTGTGGACCGTAGCAACCCCACTATATTATCTCCACTTTCGTTAATATAAAATTATTGATCACGCAAATAATGTAACTCTTTGCACGTATCCAATGCATTTTCTTAACAGTAACATAATGCATGTTCATTAAAACTCGAGTAATGAAAAATATATAACACACAGCTCATCAACATGTTCGATTATGAGTTTCTAATTTAATCATTTAATAGAATAATAATGGTCTTAATCAGGACCTTATCAAGTATATTTCCACAAATTCTACTATTTTCAGGAAATATATATATTTTTTTCTCAATTCGTCAAGTAAGAAACAAAACAAAATAGTAATTAGAAAAGATACAAAGAAAATGGAGCAACTTTTTCATAATCTTATTAATCAACAACAGTACCTTATGTGCCAGTCAGTGCCAATTTCAATTTTCAAAATACATTTTAAAAAAATGTATTTGATTTATATTTAAAATGACATCGGTCACGTATATGACTTACCATTTTGTATTATAAAACTTTTGTAACTTGTATCATACTACTACTTTGTAGTTAAATTAATTTTATTATTTTCAATTAATTAATAGGTTTTAATTTTTACTTTAAAAATAAATATATTTATTTATTATTTATTAATTTGATATATTATACATAAAAATCGATAATAATAAAAAAATTATTAATTTAAAATATGATTATTATTTAAATTAGTAGATTTTTCGTAATTTTTTAAAAAAAAAGATAAGGAAAAAATAAACATTAAGAAAAAAATTATGCCTTCCAAACCATGTCTACAATATAAAATGATATTAAGATGCAGTTAATGCTCTTAAAATGATCATAAATATCCATATATTTGTGGATATTTTAGGTCTAGTTATTCTTGGATTCAAAGTAAGTTAAAACGCATCTAAGCCAAACGATAAAGCATGAAAAGTTGTCATATAGATCCCGAAACCTGTGAGCCTGCACTTAGGCGCCTAAATTCCTAAGAACATTCGAAAATTATATATATATATATAAGATATACCTAAATTCCACTCAATAAAATTTGGAATAGATTTTCAATATATATCATTTTTTTTTTTAAAAAAAAAGGTAATGTGTTGTTGAATAGACTTTTTCAATAAATATACATATTTTTATAACTAAAATGTCATATTATAAAAAATAAGATAAATAAAAGTATAACATTGCACGTGCTAGTAATACTAAGGGGAAGATTTTTGATTTGGTTGATGAGATCATTTTCCAAACATAAACACATTTATTGGAATAAAAAAATATTATTGATATATTATTAGAAATAATTTTGTACATAACATTCTTTGTTTGAGTTTTGGTACAACGTCATGCCCAAATTAAAATCTTCAAAATCTTATTATTTGTTACGCGTGAAACAACTACATACAGTTGACCTTGACTGAACAACGATTTTTTAAAGAACATGCCAACATGCGATATCCTTCTTCCCACCCCCAACCCCTCCCCCTTTTTGTTTTTTTGTTTTTTTTGTTTTTGTTTTTTTTTGATATGGTAACTTTTAATAATATATTTAGATTCTTTGCATTTAAATTGGTAGTATATACCACAATTAGTGCGTTTAAATAATTTGTAATGATTGATCTGTATCTATCGGCAGGTTAGCGTTTAAAGCATGTGTTATATTTACGTTAAACAATTGTTAGCATAAAATAAATCTGTTAAGATATAAAAATTTTAGTAGTAAATCAATCGGTAGGTTAAATAAATCAAAGATATAATATGATTTGTTTCGAAAGAAACAACTATGATAATCGATTAGTGTAAAAAAATGTTAAGATATTAAGGGTGTTCGTCACTTTTTTCCTTTGTTTGCATTTGATATGTATCTCTTAGTAAAATATAGCACATTTTTTTTTTTTAAAAAAAATCTGATACGGTAGTATATATCACAAATAGTGGTTGAGGTGATTTTAAATATTGATTTGTATCTATTTGAATTAGTGTTTAAAGCATGAGTTATATTTACGTTGAATAATTATTGAGATTAAGGGGAGACGATAACTTGTAAATAATAAAAGCAAACTGAAAAAAATATTACACTTACGTCCTAAAATCACTATAGAAAAATAAAATATCACACTTTATATTTGTATGTATGTAATAAAATAGTGTTTTGAACCAATTTTACTTTGTATAAATCTTTTATTTGAGATTGTTTTCGTTTTTTTGACTTGATTTAAAGTTATATATCTTTTTTTATACAAATGAAATTTTAACAAGAAAATACAACTGTAGTAAAGAATATTTTTATATAATATAAACAATTGAATAGACAAGTTTAATAAATAATGTGTTGCATGAAATTTTAAAAAGAGAAAATTGTAATTTTAGTCCACTAAATTAGGTTGTTTCTCATTTTAGTCCACTAACTTAAGCCGATCCAAATTTGGTCCAAAAACTTTCAAAAATTAGTTAAATAAGTACATTTTCGGTCCCCGTCGCCGAAATCCGATCGGAGTGCGCTGAGTTGGCAATTGTTGGCGTCGACTGGGCTGATGTGGAGCAATTCCCGGCCGATTCACTGACGTGGACTTCACCACTTATTCCATGTCATTTATAATTTTCGAAAAATAATTTTTTCCACATAATTCATTTAATAACCCAAAATCGGGCGCCAAAATTACTTACCATCTAACCCTAATCCCAAAAATTCCGTCTTCGTTCTTGCCATTTGAAACCAAACTCCAGATTTCTTAAGTTCCAAACGTAAGTAGTAACCCTAATCGCAAGCCAAGCCATCCTCGTCTTCACCATTTCCGTCAAAAGAACCCTGGGCCGTCGTCGTTTTGTTGAATTCAAGCCATACACCATCGAAGATGGTGATGTTCAGAAACCCGTTGCACGCTGGCCTACCCCCGCCCATATATCGTAAGTCTCACGTGTTACCCTCTATATTTGCTGAGTAATTTCAATATAATATGCGAAAATCCATACAAATACATGTTTCTGTGGTCCCTTATGAAATTTAAAATTTTAATTTACAATGTTTTTTTTTTATGTTTGTCGGTTAGGTGTGCATTGTTATTGAACATTGAATCATGTGGGGTAGGGTGGGCAAGTTATGTCGGTCTATGGGTGCTTTTGACTTTATCTTTGAATTTTGAAAAAGATTTTTTTTTTGTTTGTATATCTTTGTTGCATAGTTTATTTTGGCATAAAGTATAATGTTTGAATACTTTTTGTCATTGTAGATCCAGATTCTTCTGCTGTAACTCTTGTGATGCATCATGGAGGTCAGTTTGAACATGTCCCTAAGGCAAGATACATAGGTGGTTCTGTGAAAGTTTTTGACTGGGTTGAAAGGGGTCACATGATGATGGTAAATTTTGTTCACTAGGGAAAAGAGAAAATTTGTGATGGTAAGCTACGGTTTTACATTATGCTTGATAATGCTTTCAAGCTGGTTGTTGATGATTCTGATTTTGCCCTTGGATATTTTGAGGGAAAAAATGAAAGAGAAATGCATGTCTATGTGGAAGTTCTTGAAAAAGATCAGTCTGTTTCTAATTGTCATGATAAGGATAAGATGTCAATGGAGGAACATATTAATGATTTTTTAGATTCTGTGGAAGATAGTAGTTATTTTATGGGTAGTGAATCTGAGGATGATGATATGATTTTTAGTGAACATGTTGATGACATTTCTGCAAATGATGTTGATGAGATTTCTGTAAATGATAATGAACATGTTGCTGAGAACACTAGTGCTGATCCTGTTGTTGATGAGAACCCTGCAAGAAAGAATGAATCTGAAATTTTTGGTGATGGAGATAGTGAAAGTTCTGAGGCTGATGTTGTTAATGGTAGTGGAGTTTTGGATGATAACTTGTCTGATGAAGAGTTTCCTTTGTTCAATCCAGATCTTGCATTTAATCCTTCATTTAAAATAGGCATGGTGTTTAGCAGTAGGCCTGTGTTTAAGAAAGATGTCACCTCTTTTGCAATCAAAACCAAAAGAACAGTGAAATTCAAAAAAAATGATAAGTACAGAGTTTATGTGGTTTGTGGGGAAGAAAGTTGTCCCTGGAAAATTCACCTTGTTCAAGTGAAGGACTCAACTTCTTACAGAATCAAGAAAATGAATGCCAAGCACACATGTGCTCCTAGTTTTTATGTTAAAAATGTTAAATCATCTTGGTTGACTAAGAAGTACATAGATGATTTTAAGACTGATCCTGGTAGAAAAGTTAAACCATGGAGAAAAGGGGTTGTGAAAGACATTGGTGTTAATGTTTCTAAACATGAGGCATATAGAACAAAACAAAGGGCTTTACATCTGATTGAGGGTACCTCTAATATGCAATACAGTAAGTTGTGGGATTATAGGGAAGAGTTGTTGAGGTCTAATCCTGGTTCCACAGTTGTTTTAGGGACAGAGGAAAATGAAAATGGGGAACACAGATTTAATAAGTTTTATGTTTGTTTCTCAGCAGTAAAACAGGGTTTTAAAGCTGGTTGCAGGAGGTTTGCAGGGGTTGATGGTTGTTTTCTTAAGGGTCCACATAAAGGTCAATTGCTAACAGCTGTTGGTGTGGACCCTAATAACAATCTATACCCTATTGCATATGGAATTGTGAGCATAGAAAATAGAGAGAACTGGGAGTGATTTCTGATTTTGTTGAAGAATGATCTTGAAATTAAAGAACAAGAAGATTGGACATTTCTATCAGATAAGCAAAAAGGTCTAATTCAGGCATTTAGTGAGGTTTTACCTGTGAGTTTTCACAGATTTTGTGTGAGGCATTTGAACTCCAACTTCCAAACTGCTGGTTTTAGGGGGTTGGATTTCAAAATGCTTTATGGAGATGTGCTAATGCAACCACTGTTGGAGAGTTCAATCACCAGATGAAAGAAATAGAGTCTCTATCACCAGAGGCAGCTGTCTGGGTAAGTGGTAAGCCACCTGAGCAATGGAGCAATAGTCACTTTACTTATGGCCCTAAATGTGATTTGGTGTTGAATAATGTGTGTGAAGTATTGAACAGCAACATATTAGAGGCTAGGGAAAAACCAATTTTGACTATGCTTGAATGGCTGAGGCAGTATCTTATCACCAAAATGCAACAGAATAGAGATAGAGCATAAGTAAAATGGACGGAGAAGTGGTGTCCAAAGATTAAGCAGATACTTGTTGAGCATATTGAGCAGGTTGGGAATTGCATGCCTTTGAAATGTGACAATGTCCATTGGGAAGTTTCAACCTTTAATGGACGGCCGTACAATGTGAACCTGAAAGAGTGGACTTGTACTTGTAGAAAGTGGGGACTCACTGGCATACCCTGTCCTCATGCATGTAGTGCAATGTACTTGGCAAAGTTAGATCCATTTGACTTTTTGGATCCATGTTATAGTGTTGAGACTTACAAGAAGGTCTATGCCCCAACAATCATGGGCATAAATGGTGAAATGTTGTGGGATAAGAGCTTTTACATACCACAATTACCTCCTAATTTTGGTAGAGGTTTAGGAAGGCCAACAAGGGCAAGAAGAATGGATGCACATGAGGTAGCTGATAAGAAAAAAAAAAAAGAAAAGTGGCAATGCAGGTGTTGTTGGAACCCACGAGGATCTCGATATGCACAAATCACGGACAAACATTCAACATAAACATATGCGCAACGGATCTAAAGGTTTGATGAAGAAAACTTACTGCTTAAAATTTATGTAGATCTGGCTGGCCCGGACAGTTGACCGCAAATCAAATCTTCTCGGAATCGAACAAACTTGACCAATCCAGAAAGCTGACGTCACGGCGAAGTCAACGGCGTTGACCGGTCGGAAAACTGAGCTCTCACGCGCTCTCACACGCGTCTGCAAGATCCAACCGCTGCTCCCTTCCGGCGGCGCGTGGCGGCGCGTGCGGCGGCTTCCGGCGGCGAT
>CACSLK010027831.1:9386445-9420373 GCA_902706635.1 Striga hermonthica
CGGCTTAAGTTAGTGGATTAAAACGGGAAACAGCCTAAATTAGTGGACTAAAATTGCAATTTTCTCTTTTAAAAATCCTATACATGCTAGGAGAATCAATATTGAACAATTATTTAAAAATATATTAGTAACTGATTTTTGATATAACTTGAAAAAAATAAAAAAAACAAATAAATATTTCAAATTAATGGAAATAAAAATGAAAACATCAAATGACGTTTAAATTTTGTATTTACCATAATTAGAAAATAAAAAAAAAAATAGATTTTTACTACTATATGTTTTGTAAATAGGTAACCTTTGCTATATGCTAATTGCTAATAGATATTTATTTTTGACTTTACAAGACACTCTTTTAAGTTTTAACACTACAATTAGTGGAATAAAACAAACGAGAGAAAAAAGTGTTCAGATACACTGATCTAGGGAAAAGCTTACGAGTGGGAAAAGATACAATACGAGGAGATACTCTCTCCGGGATACTCTCCCAAAAGAAAACACGATATCTTATTTCATTCAATATTCAACTCCCGTACATTCTGGCCAGACTGCTAATAAATAGAGTTCAATATCTAGGAGTCCCTAACTTGTCAAACAAGTAAATAAAATATCTTCCTAACCAACTAATCAAGATAATTAAGGAATAATAATAATAATAATAATAATAATAATAATAATAATAAACATATATATATATTCTTCATCATTCTCCCCCGGTTGAGCAGGATTCGGCCTCGAATCCGACTCGTTCATGTTGGAGTCGTCCCCAAGAATACCACCGACATTTCCCTCGATCGAACACGAATGTTGAACGTCTTCCAACAACCACGAACGTAAGCAGAAACTCGGTCAAGGACGTAACTGACACGAAGGGACATGTACACGTCACATGTCGCAAAGCCGAATTAACACAAAATATACCACATCGATTTTTGCGCTTAAGTCCAAAACAACGGCCAAGCATCCCGTTGTTGGGAGATTTCGCGATAGACAATCAAAAAATGGTCCACCAGTCATTGAGTATCGGCGTCGGCTCCGAAAAAATATCTTTGGTCAAAATACTCAAAAAATCGGGTGTGGATGACTGCTTCCCATTCAAAGATTCAACCGTTACGACGTCCCACGCGGGACTCATATTACTGCACAAATATTTTCTCGGCATCGGAGGCGCCTCATCAAAAATGGGAGGACTGTCGTACATTGGCCCGTCAACGTGATCCTCGTCGAAGGTAGGAATTTCAGCACAAAACGGGCCCACCTCTTGACCAAATTCGCTTCCAAAATCATTCTGTACTAACCCAAATTTCGTAGCTAAGCCACAGGTCCAAAAAGTTGGAGTAAATCTATGCCCACCCTGAACCAAATAAAAGGAAATGGGCCGACCCCGCGCAAGCCCAAAAGTGTGAAGAAATTCTTGATTTCTCGGTCTGCGTCTCCTCCCATCACCCAAATCGTGATTCTCTCCAACTCTCGAAATCTGTCGCTGCACCTCGACCAATCCTCTGTTAAATCTGAAAAATTGAGCTCCTCTGTATCCCGCCTCGGTCTCGCTGCCGTGCCACCCATCTCGGCCGCCGTCACCGGCGAAATCTGTAGCAGCGCGCCGGTGAACGCGAAAATCAGACCCGCCAAAACCCACCGCTGTCCAGGGCTGGCTCCGTCGAGCTTCGCGGCCCCCGCTGTCGGCAAAATCGGTCACGTGATGTCGCCAATTGTGGTCGCCGGCGGTGGAAAAATCCTCAGCGGCGCGTCGACCGTGAAATTCCCATGCCGCTGCTAGACCTCCATCGGGCCTCTGCTTCTCGCCACCGGAAATCGCCTAGGGTTTGTTCCTGCGGCCAGGTGGCGCGACCATGGTAGTCGTCGGCATCCTCAGCGACGCGATGAACATCGTTCCGACCCCAGCCCGCCTCAACATGCCGGAATTTGCTCACAGGTAAGTGCAACTTGTCCAAAACAGGCGCCTCCATTCGGTGTCGGTATGTGCCGCCGTCGCCGGCATCAGCGCACCCATCGTCCCAGCGGCGGCGCGGCCGATTGAACCCCTTGAAGCCTGAAGCATGTAGCCGAAAATTGTCATCTAGGGCTGAGGGATTAGGTGAAAATTTGTATTCAAAACCCTCCTCAGGCCGCTGTCGTCTGTGAAATCAGACCGCTCCTAGGGTTTCCCCGTCGTCCCGCTCGCCACCATGTCCGAAACCACCTCCAGCCCACAGCCGCTCGCGAATTTGGGACTGACCCAGAGTGTCGGCTCCTTGCCATGGTGGTCGCTCTGTAAATGGGTTAGTCGATCCGGTAGAGTCGCCAACGTCGTTGCCGTTAAGAGGTGGCTGGGATCGCTGTCGGGGCGCCCCGACATGGTTGCTTCCCCCACGACAGCCTCTGTATCCCCCGCGATAGTCACGGCCTCCATCACGGTCCGTCTGCCATTCCGTAACAACCACGTTGTTCGGCGTCAAACACACATCCTCGATCCCCGTCGAAAGATCGACAAACAAATTCGTGAAACGCACGTCCAACTCTTGAAATCGGTAGTCAATCTGTTGAAACCGATCGTAGAAGGTGGTGTCACGTTGTTTGTTTGCAGCATCTTCTCGTTCCGGCGGCATCGCGATCGTACTGACTGCTGATACCAACTGATGTGGGGAAAGCGTACGAGTGGGAAAAGATAAAAGGATACAAGAAGATACTCTCTCCAGAACACGGGATACTCTCCCAAAAGAAAACACGATATCTTATTTCATTCAATATTCAACTCATCCAAGTTCGAGAGAGTATCTCGTTTTATCCTTCCCATTCGTACGCTTTCCCTACATCATACACCATAGCTAACAAGCATATTAATTAATATATTTTTATCCATTCTTCTCTTCAATCTTGCTACAACAATATGGAATATGGCAGGTTCAGAAAACTCGAACCGGCGGGACCAATAGGCGAGGCCCGAACCCCCGGCCCACCTCCCAGGCCCAGAAAATCCAAACTCAAGATCCTGCTCATTTCCACCGTCGCGTTCCTAATGGCGGCGGCAGTCTCAACCGCGATTGGGGCGGCTGTGCTCCGCGGAGGGCGGCGGCTTCACGGTGGCCGTCCCTCGCAAGCCATGTCGCGGGCGTGCGGGCGGACACGGTTCCCGGCCCTGTGCGTGGAGTCGCTGCTCCATTTTCCGGGAGCGTCGACCGCCTCCGAGGGAGAGCTTCTCCATATATCCATCAACATGACGCTTCAGAAATTGGGCCGCTCGCTGTATTCGGCCACTGGGAGCAACAATCTCGATATGGATTCTCATGCCAGGTTTTTTTTTTTTTTTAATTTGTTAAAATGACTGCTAAAATGGGACATTTTGGGTATTGTTTTGGCTTTATCTAAAATCGGCTTCCTATTATGTGTGGATGTTATAAGTTGTATAGTTTTTATTTATTTATTTATTTTGACGAGACGGACACGAAAAAAAATATATCAATTGGATTGGAGTAATGTATGCATCTTATTTTCACATGTTGACCCTTTATGAAATATCTGTATAATTGAATAAAGCATACTATAAATATTGGAAATGCTTAAGTAACCATTCCGTCGAGATTTGTAACCGTTAGATCATCATGTAGTCGTCGGAGGTAGTAGATCTAACAGTTATAAACTCAGACGAAATGAGTTTCGTAACGGAACCATAGCATTATATTTTCTTGATGTGCTAATAATATCTCACTATTTGGTCATGATTCAATGGGAATTTGTGACATTTATTAAAAAATATTATGATGCATAAATATATTTATTATATCCTCATAAAATAAAATAAACGAATCATAAAAAAAATTTAAGAACCAAGCCAATCTGTTTTATTTTATTCTTGATTTCAAAATTAGATTTAAGATTTTTACTGCCAACCTCAGGTCGGCGTATGAAGACTGCCTTGAGCTCTTGGACGACTCGGTGGACCTCCTGACCCGCTCCCTCAGCTCAGTCTCAACCGGAGGCGAACCGTCCGGTTCGACTCAGGACGTGCTGACTTGGCTCAGCGCCGCATTGACCAACCAGGACACCTGCACCGACGGCCTCGACGAGATCCAAAACGGCGTCGTCAAGTCCCAAATGTCCGACTGGCTCAAGGATCTCTCGGAGCTCGTCAGCAACTCCCTCTCCATATACTCTGCCGGAGAAGGTGGAGCGGCGGACGGTGATTTCTCCGGCGTGCCGGTCCAGAACCGCCGGCTGATGAGCGAGGAGAAGGCGGGGCTGGATTTTCCTATCTGGCTATCCCGGCGAGATCGGGTGCTCCTGGATTTGCCGCCGGCGGCAATTAGTGCGGATATAGTCGTATCGAAGGACGGAGGAAATGGCACGGTAAAGACGATATCGGAGGCAATTAAAAAGGCGCCGAAGCACAGCGAGCGGAGATTTGTCGTCCATGTGAGGGCAGGAAGGTAATTTCACTCTAGTTTGGCGAAAATGACCGCGAAAATTGTTGTTGTTTGTTTTTGGTGGGTTGTTGTTATTGGGCTTTTCGTAATTGCCTTTTCATTAATATAGACTTTATCCAAGAGCGCTTGGAAGAGATGGCTTGGGTTTCTTCCAGCTTAACCAGTGGTCTCGTGTTCGAGTCCTGGGAATGCAGTAGTGTTAAAACTCTTGAGGGAGAGCTTTGCCACCCTTGTGGTCCTACCCGGCTCGATTCCGGATTAGTCGGTTTCTCTGTGGATCCGGAAACCGGAAGGTCCCTGTACCAAAAAAAAAATTAATATGGACTTTAATGTCCATGTCATTATGTTTTCGTTTTTATTTTTTTTTTATTTAAAGTTAAGTTTCTAGAGACAATCTCACCAAAAAAATAAAATAAATATAAATTGTAGTTCACTTCTAATAATTTTTCTAATTAAAAATAAATATGTCTATATATTGAAAATGGTACGACTGTTTAACGATTAGGCATCTCTATAGTATATCTATAGTATATCTAATTAAAAATAAATATGTCTATAGTAGTTGGTGATTGTGATTTTGATCGCAACGTTGATTTCATTTTGATTGTGATTTTATCATTGAAATTTACAATTTGCAACAATGTTGTTGTCGTATTACTATTGTGATTTTGACATATGTTTTAGTGTTCTAGACTGAATTTCTCTAAAAGTTCTATTATTATTATATGATATGGTAGGGTCCACCAGATTCAAAAAGTCTATGTTTTATTATCTTACAGTCCTCATGACTTTGACAGAAGAAGACAAGCCTAAATTAATAGAGCTTGAAAAAATATATTATTATTATTTCTATTATTTACGGAATTTTTATCTTTATAAGATAAGTAGAATTTCACATTTTTACATTTGTGTGAAGGAAAAAGAGAAAAAGAAAGGAACTGCTGCTGTAAACGAACCGAATCGAATTAACTTGCCTAATTTTTTGTTCGAACTCGGCTCGATTAACAAACGAACGAGTTCTTGTCGAACACGAATGAGCTTTTGTTCGCGAACGTTTAGTTCGTTTACAGCTTTATCTGTACCCTTTTTAACGTATAAAAGTGTATTTGTGTTAGATAGGTACGAGGAGAATGAGCTGAAGGTGGGAAGGAAAAAGACCAATATAATGTTGAATGGGGATGGGAAGGGCAAAAGACCAATATAATGTTGAATGGGTATTTATCTTCCTCACCCCCTGCTATCGGGTCTGGTCCGTCTTCCCCACAGGACCAGACGCAGAGATCCGAGAGCTCTGAGGGTTTGGAGCACCTTCAGCTCATCCTCCTACCCCAGGAGTTTCCTCTATACGAGAGGAATCTTTCCAGGAGATCCCAGAGCACCGACGACCACAGACCAGATCGATGACGGCGCAGCTCTCTGCTAGCCGAGTTCTGACCCTACCAGACATACAGACAAAGCCTAACCACGGACAACTCCAATTAGGCGGCCCCACTGATGTTTGATATGTCAGTCACATCGCTTACATGGAATGCCCGTAATCTGGCTAATAGGACCACTCTTGCTCATGTTAGATCTCTCATTCGTGAGCATAACCTTGAATTTGCGGCTTTCTTAGAGCCTATGACTCGTGTCCCTTCTTTTGACGTTTATTCGCGGCGCCTTGGCTTTCATGCCGGGATGGGAAGCACCACTAACAAGATTTGGTTTTTCCATTCGCGTGACTTTACTTGTCAGATCCTTCGAGATACTGAACAAGTCTTGCACATGAAGCTTACCGCCGCCCATTTACCCGAGCTGATCTTCCACACCTTGGTTTACACCAGTTGTGCGAGGGTTGGTCGCTATGACCTGTGGGATACCATGCGTGAGATTGCTGAGAGTATGGAGGGATTACCGTGGATGATTAGCGGTGATCTCAACATATTCTTGCATCGTGATGAACGCATTGGTGGTGTATCGGACCGCTCTGCGGAGATCTTAGATTTCTCGCAGGTTGTATCAGATTGTGAGCTCATCGACGCTGGTTACGAAGGGGCTCCCTTTACGTGGGAGAGGGCCGGAGTCAAGGAAAGGCTCGACCACGCTCTCTACTCAGAGGCGTGGACGAGGGTGTTTACGACCACGGTTGTCACGCACCTCCCTCGAATTGGATCTGACCATGCCCCCCTTCTGATCCGTTGTCGGTTCTCTATTTCTCCTCGGCGAGCGTCCTTTCGCTTCCAGAACATGTGAGTCCGCCACCATTCTTACTACGATACTGTTAGAGCCTCCTGGCAGCAGGCTACGCACCTCTATGGGATGCGCAACCTGGAGGAGAAGCTCAAGAGACTCCGCCGCGTTTTGAAGCAGTGGAACTGGACGATTTTTGGTGACATTTCTCAGCGCCTTACTGCAGCTCAGACTGTGTATGAGGAGGCGGATCGGACCTATGATTTGGACTCTTCGCCAGAGAATAGGTCTGAGATGCGCCGCTGCCAGGCTGAGTACCAGTTGCGCCTCCTCATGGAGGAAGATTTCTGGAAGCAGAAGGCTGCTGTGCGCTGGGTGGCTGAGGGGGAGCGTAATACCAAGTTCTTCCAGGGATTCGTGAGGCAGAAGCGAGTCAAGTCGTATATCCATAGTGTTGAGGATAACGGGTCATCCGTGACCCAGGAGTCCCAGATTCGGGAGTCGGCTAGGGCTTACTTCCACTCTCTTTTTTCCTCCGAGCAGGATTTGCTTACGCACCCCGACCCGGCCTTATTTCCGACCATCCCGTAGTCAGTCGACCTTGTTGACCTCTGTGACCTCCCGAGTAAGGAGGAAGTCAGGGAGGCTGTGTTTGGGATTGATCCCAACAGCGTCTCCGGACCGGATGGTTTTTCGGCCCTCTTCTTCCAGTCTTGTTGGGAGATTGTGGGCACTAACGTAGAGGAAGCTGTGAGGGATTTCTTCTCTGGCCACCAGATGCCAGAATCCTTCACGGCAACCTCCATCATTTTGATCCCGAAGAGATCGGGACCTAGTTCTTGGTCTGACTATAGACCTATCAGTTTATGCAACGCGACTAACAAAGTCATTTCTAGAATCCTCAACGGTCGCCTCGCCCCCCTCCTCCCCCACCTTGTCTCTCCAAACCAGAGTGGATTCATCAAGGGTCGAGTCATTAGTGATAATATCCTTCTGGCTCAGGAGATGATACATGACATCTCTCATGCGAATCGAACACGAACCCCGAACCTCGTGCTGAAGCTAGACATGGCCAAAGCATATGATAGGGTTGAGTGGTCGTTTCTCAAAGAGGTACTGGCTCGGATGGGATTCCCCAACCGTTTTAGCTTTGTGGAGGCGTGTGTGGAGCACTGCACATTCTCCGTTTTGATTAATGGTAGCCCCTCGACCTTTTTTCCTTCTTCCCGCGGCCTTCGCCAAGGGGACCCTTTATCCCCCTCCCTTTTTGTTCTGGTGGCTGACTATCTCTCTCGCTGCCTTGATGGCTTCATTCGCGATTTCCCGAGGATGACCTACAGCACGCGTGGCTGTGGGCCTCCTATTTTTTCACCTTTCTTATGCGGATGACATTATCATTTTCACTCGTGCGAATGATAATGGGCTAGTAGCTCTCATGAGTCTTTTGGACCACTACAGTGAGACATCTGGCCAGCTACTCAGTGTTAGTAAGAGTACCTTTATCATGGACCACCACGTTACTGACCATTGGGCTCACCAGATCCACGAGCGCACTGGATTTGCTTGTGGAGATTTACCTATCCCTTACCTTGGGGTCCCCTTGTACAAAGGCCATCTCTCCCATGAGCTTTTCATTGACGTCCGTCAGAGGATGATTGACTGGATTTCTGGCTGGTCTCATAGACACCTATCTTGCAAAGGCCGATTTGCTCTGATCAAGAGCACTCTTTGTACCCTCCCTCTTCACCTTCTCGCGGTGCTCGACCCCCACCAGTCTACGATCCATGAGTTAGACCAGATCTTAGCCTGCTATTTTTGGAGCTATGGCGAGGGCTCGCGAGGCCGGCGGTAGACCCACTGGGTGAAGTGGGACTCCATCTGTCGTCCCCACTCTGAGGGTGGGCTCGGGATTCGGCGTTTCTCTGATATGGTTACTGCGTTTTCCTACAGGATGTGGTGGCGCCTCAAGGAGGGCAAGTCCCTTTGGGCCCAATACCTCCTGAGGAAATATTGCCCTGGTGGTGCGGCCCATCCTTGCAGGGTGACTGCCACTGCTCGAGATAGTCGACAGTGGAGACGGCTCACCACTGTTGGCAGGCGTGCTCAGGAGCACATTTTTTGGACCTTGGGCTCTGGGGAGGTTAGCTTCTGGGATAAGTGGTGGTTTGGCGAGGCCCCTTTCTTGAGTACTAGGCCTGTCACTCACCTGCCTTTCATCCAGTGAAGGACCTTTGGACGGGTGGTTTTTGGGATAGTGATAAGATGGAGGTTATTCTTGGTGAGGGTGCGGGCTTTAGTAGTCTAGAGATTGACCAGATCCGACAAGTTCCCATTCTGGAGGGAGGTTTGGATGGCATGAGGTGGAGACTTACATCTTCGGGTGCATTCTCTACGTCATCAGCCTGGGGAGATGTGAGGCTGGGCAACCGGCCAAACCGCCTCTTTGGGGCCATATGGACCGACCTTCTCACCCCTACCATTTCTGTCTTTTCTTGGCGCCTCCTATTACGGCGCATCCCCATTGACACTGTGATGCAGGCGAGAGGGTTCTCCTTCCCCTCCCGCTGCTATTGTTGAGCTGAGATTGGTACCTTTGAGAGCGAGACTTTCACCCACCTTTTCCTTGAGAGTGAGACTGTGAGGAGAGTGTGGGAGCACTATGCCAGATATACTCATATACCCCTACCCACTACAGACAGTTTTTTTGAGCTTTTGAGTTTTTTCTCTCACCGCACACACAGTAGACACGTGGGCTTCCTTATTCTTTGTCTGATCCTATAGGCCACCTGGACAGAAAGGAATAATGCGAAGCATAGGGATATTATATTTTCTTGTGCTCACATTATTTTGCAGGTTGACAGACACCTCTCCCTCCTCACTGCCCTGGGTAGACTCACGACGAGAGACTGGACAGGGTGTACACTGCCCCATATTTTGAGGCCTCCACCCCCTTCACCTGTTCAGCACCCACGACCCAGGACTGTTGTTTGGCTGAAACCCAAGGCCCCTTGGGTTAAGCTAAACACTGATGGTGCCTTCGACAGACATACCGGAGCTACTGGAGGAGGGGACCTAATTAGGGATCATGGTGGGGCACTCATCTCTGCTTTCCATGGGCCACTCCAGGCCTCCTCGAGTTATGATGCTGAGATTCAGGCGCTTCAGATTGGTCTTGAGATTGCCGCCTCGATCTCCTCTCATGTCTGGATCGAGATGGATGTTGCGGCTGTCATCACACTTTTGACATCTGGCCATCAGGGCTCATGGCAGATCCAGCCTCCTCTTATGCGTATCAGAGACACCCTACGCTCGATTCATTACCAGGTCTCGCACATATTCTGGGAGGGGAATCGGCCTGTCAATTTCCTTGCTAGCACGGGGGCTTCTATATCCCAGAGACGCACCCTTCTTCCTGAGGACATTCCACTCCGGCTTCGGACGCTCATTCGGATGGACCAATTAGAGTACCCATCCTTCAGATTCGGCCGACCGCCTCCACCTGCCCCAGACTAGTTTTGACATTTTGGTTCCCATACTAGATCACTCTGACCATGACGATCTGCTATGAGGATTTGGTTTTAGAGGCTCATCGGATATTTTTGTGACCCTTGTATTTTTTATTTTTATTTTATTTTATTTTATTTTTATTTTTATTTTTATTTTCTCTGTTTTTGATGTTGCTCTGTATATTTTCGACTTGGATGTAAAAAAAAAAAAAAAAATCAATGAATGTAACAAAATACCTATTCCCGCCTCTAGTTTTTACACCGTTAAGTTCACAAAGATCACTATGTATTAAATCAAGCAAATTCGATGATCTTTCCACACTTTGAAAAGGATTTTTGATCATTTTAAATTCAACACATATTTCACATTTTTTAAATTCATTTATATCACGATTAATTAAACCACTTTCGACAATTCTTTTAATAGTGCTTAAACCAACATGTGCAAGCCTATTATGCCAAAATGACAAAGAATTTGAGTCACACACATAAACAGAAGTAGATGCCTCTTTATTCAAATTATTTTGAATACAAAGCTTAATCATCCCATCAGTAGAATAATCTTTTCCAACAAAATTCCCCGATTTTGTTAATATTAGCTTACTGGATTCAAACACTGCTTTTATACCCGGTTTGCTAAGTAAATCACCACTTGATATAGCATATGAGAATTTTTATGTAGACCGGTAGAAATCAGTTTTGTTTATTGGCCGAACAGATGTCGACTCGATCTATGGGCCGAGCAGATGCGAGTTGGTATTGAACGGGTTCGGTCTACTAATAGCTCGGTTTGGACTTATTGAACGTGACCAACCAGATGTTTTAACATATGGGCTTGGCCCAATAACAGTTAGGGTAAAGCGTATGGGGTAAGCAAAGAAGTGATATATAAATAGACGGATCTTAAGCTTGGGAGGTATGAGTTTTTACTTTACAAAACCCTAATATACAAATTGTGCTTCTCTTCGATACCCTACTAACTTGAGCGTCGGAGGTTTACCGCCGGGAACACTTCCCGGCGTCCTTGCAGGTGTCCGAGGGCTCAGGCGATTGGAGATCGAAGAAGGCCGGTCTAGTGTAAAATAGCACATCAATTGGCGCCGTCTGTGGGACTTACTATTTTCTTCTACCTATTGAGGATAGGAGGATGACGAATACGATCGCGGATGAGGAGTCGAGGAGGAACTTGAATGATAGTTTGGATGAGGCGTGGGTAGCGAAGACGCCCTTTGGTGGAGGGACGTCGAATGGATGGGTCCGCGGAGATGGCTCGATGACCACTCCTCCTATTACAATACAAGGGGTACCCCAGTTCCCCCGTCAGATCAGGAGCAGGGATTGGCAACCCAGGGAATGGGTCAGGAGGTGGTGGTACGAACATCGGTGACGGATAGGGCGCCGAAGGGAGGAGGGCCAATGGTGCAAGTGACTAGAGAAGAGTTGGATCGCATATTCGCGGAGGCGGTAGGTCGGGCTTTGGCAGCACGAGATGCGACGATAGTGGAGAGGCCTACGGCGATTGTCGAAAGGCCGGCTACGGTGGTAGAACGGTCCGCTGTGGTGGTGGAACGGCCCATCGTGGTAGGGGAGCGGCCAGCCGTTGAGGTCGAGCAACATGTCCCTGTGGTGTCTAGGCCTTTAAGAGGAGATAGTCATCGCAGGGACGATCAGGAGGAGAGGTCGGTGATGTCGCCCGTTATTTCGAAGCCGTCTAGGGATATGATAATGGAATAGATGGCGAAGCAGATCAAAGAGCTCCAAGCAAGGGTGGAAGGCAGGCGGCATCCCAGGATACAGGGTCATCCCTTCACTGACGATGTTTTGGGTGCTGATTTACCCCAGAATTTCAGGGAGTCGAGTATACATTACGATGGGTCCTCAGATCCGGCGAGGCATTTGTGGAGCTTTGAGAATGTTGTGGTCTTACATGATATAGTGATGGCGTTTGTTGCAGATCCTTTTTGACAACCTTGAAGGGTTCGGCTCAAGACTGGTTCCACCAATTGCTTGCCGGATCTGTTTATAGCTTTGACACATTTAGTTCGTTGTTTATCAATCAGTTCTCTAGTGCAAGAAACATGAGAAGACGTATATGTCCCTGATGAACATGCAACAGCGTGAAAACGAATCCTTCAGGGAGTATGTGGCTAGGTTTACTCGCGCGTGTGTGGGGAACACGCGTGTGTAGAGGTTCCTACGGTGACTGAAGAAATCAAGGCTGGTGGGCTAACACGGGGGTTGAAGGCAGGCCATTGCAGGAATTCCCTAGCTAAGAAGCCCGCCCGATCTTATGACGAGTTATTGGAAAGGTGCACCAAGTATATGAATATGGAGGAAACGGAAGCTAATTTTGAGGCACATGACCGAGTTTGGGGAAAGAAACATGATGACAAGCATCGACCAGAAGATAGAAAGTCAGGAGGGAAGGACTATAGGAGTGATGATAGGGGGCATATGGGGTTCAAGTACGAGCACTATACTCTGTTGACATCATCAAGGGGGCAGGTGTTTGAGATGATGGAGAGGCGTGGAGAAACTATGATGTTTGGCAAACCTCAACCCTTACTTAAAAAGTCAGGAAAGGTGCCTGTGGAAGGTGATCCTTATTGTAGGTATCATCGTGATTATGGGCACTGGACGAACAACTGCAAGGAGCTTAAGGATGAGATTGAGAGACTGATAAGGGCCGGATATTTGAAGGAGTTCATAGCGCAAGACATGTAGGAGAGAGATGATGTTGAGGGAGGAGAAAAGAAAAGGAGGCAAGAGGAGCAAAGGGAGAGACCTCCCAAGAGGGGAGTAATCCATATGATAGCTGGGGGGCCGACAGATGGGGATTCTAATGGGGCTAGACGAGCTAACTTAGGAGCAGATTGAGAGAGTGTAGCGGAGGTCCAGGTTACTCATACCATGCCAGAGTTGAAGTTCGGTGCGGGAGATTCTCAGGGCATATTGGTTCCCCATATCGATGCTCTGGTAGTGACAGTGGAGATTGTGGGCTATGATGTTGAGAGGATTCTCGTGGATACGGGCAGTTCTGCTGACATAATGTTCTATGAGTGTTTTCGGCGGATGAATTTAGGTGTGGAGATCACCCCAATCAAGACATCATTGTTTGGCTTCAGTGGGGCGGAGGTAGTGCCACTTGGAGAGGTGCAATTGACGATGGCGCTGAGAGCTCCTCCTCTCAAGAAGGTGAAGATGGTGTGGTTCGTAGTGGTTAAGGCGGAGTCGGCTTATAATGTTATCTTGGGGCGGCCTAGCCTGAATTCGTTTCAGGCGGCAGTATCAATATATTGCATGAAGATGAAATTCCCGGTGGGAGAGTTGGTAGGTGAGGTCACGGGGGACCAACGGTTGGCTAGGACATGTTACCAAATGGTGTTGAAGGCGGGTAATAAGAGAAAAGGCAGGACGAGAGCACAGTTATGGAGGAGGGCTCGATCATGGGCAAAGAGGCCATAACGGAGATGATCTCGCTGGATGAGGTAATAGGGTGGATGTGTTGAACCATTTGGAAAGAAGTCTTTCAGAAAGCATTGGCTGGAGGGGTTTATGCGCTAAGGGATCCAGAGGAAAGTGTGACGGATTAAGGCCGAGCTCCTGTGAGTTCGGGTGCTGTTCAAAGGGCGTGACGGCTTAAGGCCGAGCTCCTGTGAGTTCGAGTGCTATTCAAAGGGTGTGACAGCTTAAGGCCGAGCTCCTGTAAGTTCGGGTGCTGTTCAAAGGGTGTGACAGCTTAAGGTCGAGCTCTTGTGAGTTCGGGTGCTGTTCAAAGGGAGTGGCGGTTAAGGCCAAGCTCTTGTGAGTTCGGGTGCTGTTCAAAGGGTGTGACGGCTTAAGGCCGAGCTCTTGTGAGTTCGGGTGCTGTTCAAAGGGTGTGACGGCTTAAGGCCGAGCTCCTGTGAGTTCGGGTGCTGTTCAAAGGGTGTGACGGCTTAAGGACGAGCTCTTGTGAGTTCGGGTGTTGTTCAAAGGGTGTGACAGCTTAAGGCCGAGCTCTTGTGAGTTCGGGTGCTGTTCAAAGGGTGTGACGGCTTAAGGCCGAGCTCTTGTGAGTTCGGGTGCTGTTCAAAGGGTGTGACGACTTAAGGCCGAGCTCTTGTGAGTTCGGGTGCTGTTCAAAGGGTGTGAAGGCTTAAGGCCGAGCTCCTGTGAGTTCGGGTGCTGTTCAAAGGGTGTGACGGCTTAAGGCCGAGCTCCTGTGAGTTCGGGTGCTGTTCAAACTGTATGACAGCTTAAGGACGAGCTCTTGTGAGTTCGGGTGTTGTTCAAAGGGTGTGACAGCTTAAGGCCAAGATCTTGTGAGTTCCGGTGCTGTTCAAAGGGTGTGACGGCTTAAGGCCGAGCTCTTGTGAGTTCGGGTGCTGTTCAAAGGGTGTGACGGCTTAATGCCGAGCTCTTGTGAGGTCGGGTGCTGTTCAAAGGGTGTGACGGCTTAAGGCCGAGCTCTTGTGAGTTCAGGTGCTGTTCAAATGGTTTGAAGGCTTTAGGTTCCCCTTTTATGAGTTGGGGTGCTGTTCAAAGGGTCTGCCAGCTTAAAACCCGAGTAGGTGGATGTTTGGGTCTTTCCTTGGACAAGACTGAGCAAGTGGATGTTCGGGTCTTTTCTTGGACAAGACCGAGCATGTGGATGTTCGGGTCTTTGCTCAGAAAAAATCGAGAAGGTTGAGGCTCGCGTCATCTGCTCGGATAGGGATTAAGGGCGCTGACCGGTCTACCTAGCAGATAAGTTGCTCGGCTATGCTTTCAGATAATCTGCTCGGTCGTGGATGGCTTCATCTGCTCGGTCGCGGATGGATCATGTCGCGGATGGCCTCATCGGCTCGGTCGCGGATGGATCATCTGCTCGATCGCAGATGGCCTCATCTGCTCGGTCGCGGGGGACCTCATCTGCTCGGTCGCGAATGTATCGTCTGCTCGGTTGCAGATGGATCATCTGCTCGGTCGCAAATGGCGTCGTCTGCTCGGTCGTGGATGGCCTCATCTGCTCGGCCAAATGGGCACACGAATGGCTCGACAAAGCATACGATTGTTCTGCTCGGATTTTGTGGCAAGCGAACCATGTGGTTGGGCATCTTGTATCTGCTCGGTTCGGCCCGACATGGGGTCACCTGCTCGGCCAAACATGGGGCTTACATCTGCTCGGTTTGGCGCATACATCTGCTCGGCCTTGGCATATGGTTTGACCTCTCATCTGCTCGGCCCGACATGGGGTCACCTGCTTGGTTCGGCAGGGAGGGTCATCTGCTCGGCCCGACATGGGGTCACCTGCTCGGCCAACATGGGGCTTACATCTGCTCGGTTTGGCATGTACATCTGCTCGGCCCATAGCAGTTATTTTAGCCATGGCTTAGGTCACATCTGCTCGGCCCGACATGGGGTCACCTGCTTGGTTCGGCGGGGAGGGTCATATGCTCGCCACAACATGGGGTCACCTGCTCGGTTCGGCGGGGAGAGTCTTCTGCTCGGCCTGACATGGGGTCACCTGCTCAGCCCAACATGGGGGTCACCTGCCCGGTTCAGCGGGGGGGTCATCTGCTCGGCCAAGGCGTGTGGGTCGCCTGCTCAGTTCGGTGTGGAGATTGTTTGCTTGGTGTGGCGTGGTGATCACCTGCTCGGTTCGGCGTGGGATTCATCTTCTCAGTTTGGCGCGGGTAGGGGGGGTCATCTGCTTGGTTTGGTGTGAGGGGTGATCTGCTCGGCCAAGGCGTGTGGGTCAGTGGTTCGGTCAATTCAACATTTTGCTTGGATAGAGATTATTTTGATCTGCTCGGAGATACCGTAATGTAGATGCCCGGTTCATGTCCGGGAATATACTGCGAGGGGAGCTCTATTTTTGGAGTTATTATCAAACAAGTCTATCTACGATAATGAAGCGATAGCTTGTTTGATAATGGGGGGACTAGATGATATAGCATATGAGAATTTTTATGTAGACCGGTATAAATCAGTTTTGTTTATTGGCCGAAAAGATGTCGGCTCGATCTATGGGCCGAGCAGATGCGAGTTGGTATTGAACGGGTTCGGTCTACTAACAGCTCGGTTTGGACTTATTGAACGTGACCAACCAGATGTTTTAACATATGGGCTTGGCCCAATAACAGTTATGGTAAAGCGTATGGGGTAAGCAAAGAAGTGATATATAAATAGACGTATCTTATGCTTGGGAGGTATGAGTTTTACTTTACAAAACCCTAATATACAAATTGTGCTTCTCTTCGATACCCTACTAACTTGAGCGTCGGAGGTTTACCGCCGGGAACACTTCCCGGCGTCCTTGCAGGTGTCCGAGGGCTCAGGCGATTGGAGACGGAAGAAGGCCGGTCCAGTGAGTCACACACATAAACAGAAGTAGATGCCTCTTTATTCAAATTATTTTGAATACAAAGCTTAATCATCCCATCAGTAGAATAACCTTTTCCAACAAAATTCCCCGATTTTGTTAATATTAGCTTACCGGATTCAAACACAGCTTTTATACCTGGTTTGCTAAGTAAATCACCACTGACAAGATTTCTATTCATATCGGGAACATACAACACATTAATAAGTGTAATCTTTTTCCTCGAAGTGAATACAATCTCAATTGTGCCTTTGCCAAGCACCTTGGACTTTCTTTCATTTCCCATTTGAATCTATTAATCTCCCTTTGCATCTTCAAAGGTTTTGAAAAGAGATTTGTCATAGGTAACATGAACGGTGGCACCGGTATCATACCACTATCCTTGAACCTTCCCATGGACAGCACATACATGGCTTAAAGTTGTAACGATCTCATCATCAATTGCATTCACTTCAGCCCCCTTTCGGTCCCTGCAATCTCTTGCAAAATGTCCATGTTTTCCACATACAAAACAAGAGTCTTTCTTGCCCTTAAACTTGTCATGTATTTTCTTTAGACCAAAAGAATTATTGAATTTTTTATTTTTATTTTTATCAGCAAAGTGTTTTGGTTTTGAAACCATATTTGCTTTGCTAGTCCCACCATTGGACTCATCAACCATTTTATCTCTCAATCTCGATTCTTTCTCAATACGAAGATGTTTTTGAATCTCCTCCAAGGAGTAATCTTCTTTATTGTGGAGAATTCTTTTTCGGTACCTCTTCCAACTTGAAGATAGTTTAGCCACAATGGCCCCAACTTGAAAAGCCTCCGGTAGTTCAATTTTTAAAACTCTCAATTTATTCACAAGTATTTGCAACTCATGAATTTGAGGTAATAAAGGCTTTTCATCAAAAAAATTTGAAATCAAAATATTGGGAGATTAGAAATTTTTTAGTACCTTCTTCTTCAGTTTTATATTTATTTTCTAAAGCCTCCCAAATTTCTTTAGCCGAATTATTGGTGTAGAGATCATATAGCCTATCAGACAAGGCATTCAAAATATGACCCCAGCATATTAACTCGTCTCCTCTCTTTTCTTCCATGCAGCCACAATTTCGAGCGTATCGTTCATTTGGCTTTGGTAGAGGAGCCAAGGTAGGGTCGAGGATATAAAATATCTTGAGGGCCGTGAGAAGAAATTTCACCTTGTCTTTCCACCTTGTGAAATTTGAGCCATCAAACCTATCCAACTTCACAAGGTCTTGGTTCATGATTTTGATCGTCTCCGTCTCCATGCAAATAGAGTTTTTGATTGTTGGAAATAATAGATAACAATAGAGAAAGAGACACTCAAATATTATTATTCAATATTTCTTTCAAGAACACTCATACAACACAAGGCTCAAACAAGTTCTTTGGAACTTTGTCCAAAAACTCTATTTCCTCCCTCTCTTTGAAATCTTTAGGGAACACAAAAAGGAAAGGAGTTTTGGGATTGATCAAGCCTTCTACTTTCTTCATAAGATTTCACAAAAGAAGAGAAGTATATATAGGTGTCATTTGCCATGTGTGGTTACAAGTGTAAGAACTTAATTTCACAACTCATCTTGTTTAATGAGATACATTAATCTCATTAAGTTGCAACTTGTTTAATTAATTCAAGATTAATTAAACCCACAAGTTTCAAGTTTAATGTGAAGTGAAACTTATACACATACATTGTCTTGAAACATATCCTACATGCATATTGTATTGAAACTTATTTTACATCCATGCATTGTATAACTCAATTTCACTCATGCATGTAACATATAAGTTCTCTTACACATTTGCATGTAACATATAATTCATCTTACATTTTATTTTAACCAAAATATAACAACACCCTGTAAAATATTGCATGTGTAGTTAAAAATTGAAGCCTTTAAATAAATTATAAAAGAAAAGTTTTTTAATTGTACAAAAAGTACGGTTTAAAGAGAATTTTGCAGACTATTCACCAAATCTCTTCATATATCTACTGAAAGATATATTTATGGTATTGGTGTAGGGATATAAATGGGTCGGGTTGGGTACGGATTTGGCAAGCCCGAACCCGACCCGCATATAATTTACCCTACCCAAACCCGACCCGTTACCCGACTAGTGATCTTCGGGTTCGGGTTGGGTTTTACCGGGCGGGCTAGTGGGTTTTCGTCATGTAAACGGGTAACCCAAGTCTTAAATTTGGGTTTTATCCGACCCATCTCGTTTCATATGAAAAAATAAAATAAAATAATTTCACAATTAATTATAATGTAAGAAATAATTTATTAACTAAGTTTGACAATAAAAATACTATACAAAATTATATTATTTATGAAATAATAATAAGAATGATTATTTATGTTTTATAGTCTATTTAGTATTATAACATTTACAATTACGTATTTAATTCTTTTATTGTACAATTAACAGAAAATGATAATAAAATTATAAAAATTAAAATAAATTTAACCATTAATCAAAATTATAATTGATAATCTAATTTTTAAAAATAATACATGACTATTTTTATATTTATTATAAGTTATAAATATATATATGTATATATATATATGTGTGTGTGTGTGTGTGTATATTTATATATATATGATCAATGGTTATGGGTAAACGGGTAGGGTAATCGGGTCGGGTAATGGGTTTGCCTACTATACCCGGACCCGACCCGACCCAGGGTTCGGGTAGCATAGTTCTACCCTAACCCGACCCGAAACCCACTTCTAAAGATTACTTTTCTTTCCTCTCTTACTCAATTAGAAAGATCTCAATTTTCTTCATTTCACAGCTATATAAAACGCAACTTTTGAAATTGAGAAGCTAGTCGTAGAGTGAAAAGTGACTTGCTTCATTTTGCAGCTATATGAGATGAAAGCAATCCCTTGCTCTTTTCCTTCACTTCGCTTCGCTTCGTTCGTTGGCTCGATGCTAATTGAGGCATCATCTCGGGTTTACCCAACCAAAAAATGCGGGTAACCCGCGGGTAACTCGACCATACGGGTTTTATTGACATCTTTATATTGGTGTGCGACACTAATTATCATCAAGGGGATGGATGACCTCCAAATAATCTCGAAGATTATGTCCTGAAGACTGTTGGAATTGAGTGTAAATTGGGCAATTTGTAATTATTTTGTATCAGTAATTGATACTAATTGAGTGAATAATTGACAGCACTAATAATGGAGATTGAGTTGTAATCATGTGGAGGAATCTATTCCATTTCATGTACTACCTTCCTCATATGGCTGATGGCCTTATTATTAATTGGTCAGGCCTTATTTCCTATATTTGCTCTATAAATTGGTATTCGGCCAATGTTTAATGTGTACCGAAAATAAGACAGAAAAGAGAAGAAAGAATTAGAAAGAGAAAGGAAAGAAATATAAATGTCCAATTATCGGATATAAAAATATCAAAAGAGAAGAAACAAGTGATATTTTTATTAGTTTCAGAATATTTTTTTCATTTATAAGTGCTCAATTCTCGATTCCGTTCCAGTTCGCCAGAGCTCGTAAATCTGGTGTAGTGCTACAGATTTAGAGACTTTTTCCGTTGTATCTTTGGGGAAGTTACGCATGAACCGTTAGCTGACACATGAGGCGTATTCTTCTTGCGGAAAGAGTTTTACTCGCCTCGGCTAAAATCTTTCCAAAATTTCAGTTGTAATTTATTTTCCAGTTCAATTGTGATTTTCTATTTTTAGATTATTTGTAAGAACTGAAAATTACATATCAGTTCATAGGATTCCCGTGTAATTTCACACATAATACCCAACAATCGCAAGAAGAATAACTGTCATCCTACTGAACTGATGGCATCCACCGGAGCAGGTTCCAGCTCTCAGCATCCGATCAATCATGTACCTGCTGTCCATGTTCCTACAGCTGAAAAGCCCGAAAAATTCAACGGGCTTGACTTTAAGAGATGGCAACAGAAGATGCATTTTTACCAGACCACTTTGGATTTGGTGAAATACCTGAAAGACGACCCTCTGGTCATTTCTGAGAATGAGACCAATGCAGAACTACGCGCTGCGTATGCTTGGGGGCAAGGTGACTACCTTTGCCGTAACTATGTCCTGAACGGGCTTAGTAATGAGTTGTAGAATGTGTACAGATCTGTTGGTTTTGCCAAGGAGCTTTGGGCTGCCCTGGAGAAAAGTACAAGACCGAGGATGCCAGGGCGAAGAAATTCGTCGTCGGCAAGTTTCTTGACTTCAAGATGGTTGACACGAAGACTGTCGTGTCACAAGTGCAAGAGTTCCAGCTAATCTTGTACGATATCCATGCTGAAGGGATGACCTTGAGTGAGTCATTCCAAGTAGCGGCTGTGATCGAGAAGCTGCTTCCAGGCTGGAAGGACTTCAAGAACTATCTCAAGCACAAGAGAAAGGAGATGAGTCTTGAAGATCTGATAGTTCGTCTTCGTATCGAGGAGGACAACCAGAAGTCGTCGGGGAAAGCCCCGATAATGGAGGCTCGTGCGAACTTGCTGGAGGAAGGAAATTCGAGCAAGAGGAAGTCATTTAACAAAGGGAAGCAGCCTGCTAAGGTTTGGAAGTTTACCGGAACTTGTTACAATTGTGGATAACCAAACCATATGGCAAAAGACTGCAAGATCTCAAAGAAGGCTAGGCCAAAGAAAGGGCAACCGAGTGCCCTTTTGGCTGAACATGGCCCTGTGACGGGTGAACTGACTGACTTTGATATGTCGGTTGTGATGTTTGAATCCAATTTGGTGGATAACTCGAGAAAGTGGTACATCGATACTGGTGCCACTCGTCATGTGTGTTCCGACAAGGAGGTGTTCTCTGAATACACTCCTGCTACGGGTCGGAAACTTCACATGGAAAACTCCTCCACATCTGACGTGGCTGGAGTGGGCACGGTGGTGCTGAAGCTCACTTCTGGAAGGGAGTTAAAGCTGAAGGATGTTCTGCATGTCCCAGACATCCGCAAGAATTTGGTCTCCAGATCACTTCTTGTTGAGCATGGATTTAGGCTAGTGATTGAAGCTAAGAAGTTTATTCTTAGCAAATATGGAAAATTCCTTTGGTCGTGGTTATCTCGACAAGGGATTGTTCAAAATGAATGTAATGGCCGTGAGTCGTGTAACCGTTGATAATAAAAAGCCTATTTCTGTTTATACTGTTGAGTGCTCTGATTTATGGCATATTAGATTGGGACATGTAAATCTAAATGCAATTACACGGTTGATGAAATTAGAATTAATTCCTAATGCTAAATTTGAGAAAAATACAAAATGTGAAATTTGTATTGAAGCAAGAATAGCTAAGTTGCCTTTTCACTCGATGGAAAGAAGTACTGAACCATTAGGCTTAATCCATACTGATGTATGTGATATGAAAATTGTGCAAACAAGAACCGGTAAAAAGTATTTTGTAACTTTTATCGATGATTGCACAAGGTTTTGCTACTTATATTTGTTAAGAAGCACAGATGAGGTTGTGGAAGCGTTTAAGATATATAAGACCGAAGTTGAAAATCAACTCAGCAAAAGGATTAAAATAATCCGAAGTGATAGGGGTGAGGAGTATGTAGCTCATTTTAAACAAATATGTTCTGAGTATGACATAATTCATCAAACGACAGTCCCTTATTCTCCACAGTCGAACGGTGTTGCTGAACGCAAAAACTGAACTTTAAAAGAAATGATGAATGTCATTGATATAGCCTCGGCTAGTACTGCCGGCTCGACCGGTAGTATCTGATATAGCATATCGTACCCGACCGGTTTTTGTGGATATATATTGAAGAATACGCCTATACATGGGCTAAGACACTTGATATGATAATATGAGCCGAGCCCAACCTAGGTCAGGCCTAACTTGGACTATAAGGTACACTCCCCCTATAAAAGGGGGAGGAGGTACTCATTTCCTCTCATTCTCTATTCATTCTCTAAGCACTCTCTCCCTACTCTCTCTCTCTCTATGCATATGAATCCAGTACTGACTTAAGCATCGGAGGCCCAAAGCCGGGCACCCCTCCCGGGGTCCCGAACTTTGGGTTCTTGCATGTACGGTGGCTGTCCGAGTCAAGGGAGCCCGGGTGACATCTTTGTCCCATCATTTTGGCGCCGTCTGTGGGACCGTTCGAGAAGCCAAACGGTCTCCCATCTGAAAATTCGAACAAAGCTCATTCGACTCGAGCAGCCGCCGCCACCGGCACCATCGCCTGCCGCCACCGCCGCCGGAGGCCTCCGGCCAAAGTGGCCGGATCGGAAAGATTCTTACACCATTGGATAGATCTCCTCTAGGAAAATATCCCCTTAAAATTTCGTTCAAAAATTCATTCGGGAAGGCCGTCGATTTCCCGGTCAAAGTTTCCAGATCTAAGTAATTCCGGTCAACTATCAACCTTCAAATCAATTTTCCCAATAATCCGGGAAGGCTATCGGAAATCCGAGGGTACCATCGGAATCCTCTTTCCGAGACAAATCTGCAGAGCCCAACCTCTGTCGCGCGCCGCCGCCTCCGCCGCCCGCCGCCGGTCAAAGTTCTCCGATCGAAAAATCGTTAGCACCATCGTCAAGCTCTCGTCCAGCTCGTTCTACCCTTGTAATTTCACACAAAAATTCCTCCGGAAGGGCCATCAATTCGCCGGTCAAAGAATGTAGATCTAAGAAATTTTTTGTCAACTCCGGTCATCTACTCCATTTTTCCAGCGATTTCACGTGAGTCACGACAAACCGATCACACCGTTGGAACCACCTTGTCGAGGCGCACACTCTACCGGTCACATTTGCCGGAGCTGGCGAGCTTTATCCGGCGGCGTTTTCCCGGTGAGATTTCTTCGCGTGGTTCACAGCCCGGCTGCAGCTCCGCCTGCTCTCAGCCCCAAACTGGCCCAGCGAGGTAGCCCAGCGAAGGGGTGGTCTGCCAATGACACGGACCTGAATCTGCGGTCCAGCAAGGAGAAGCCCAGTGCGCGGTCCATTGTAAAGAGGACGCCCAACATAGTGTCAGCCCATGTTCACGCGGCCCAGGAGGACGGACGGCCCATTATCTCACGCTTGGCCCAAAATACGAGATCCAGCAGAGGGAGAGAGTGAACGCGCGGGCCGCGCTTAGCCCGCGCAGCCCGCTTCACACATAGCATGTGGCCTGCTTCGGCCCGCGCATCCAGCCTGCATGTGTCACATTAACGGCCCGCGAGGGCCCGCGTGAGGCCCGCGGTCCCCAGCCCATTTTCAGCGCGCTCCATGCCCATTTCCTTGGCCCAAATCGCTCCTAGCGATCCAGCAAGCTTGGCAGCGGCCCAGTATCGACATCACAGCCACTTGGCGTTTAAACACCCCCCTAACGCGGCCCAGACTGTCCAGCAAGGGTCCAGGAGCTTATGGTGACCCCAAAATGAGTCCAAGATGACACGACATGGACCGTAAGGTAATTCAAGATAGAATTCTTGATAAAGGTATGTGATTAATTTAAGCTATGGACTGAAGGGATTATTAAATTGGCAAGAATTGGATAAATTGCTTGATTTAAATTGGAAAATTTGGAGACTTGAGGATTTGAATTGGTGAAATTGATAGATTATTCGGTTCGTTTGAGGAGAATTATTTGATTTGCTCGAGACATCATTGGATTTATCATGATCAATTGGATTCACTCGCATGATGGTTTGATTGATTTATAAGCATATTATGTGATTTATACATAAAAATTAATTGAATTATCATTGTGAGATACTTGATTTATTCATGAAGATTAATTGTTTTACTCATGGAGATACTTGCTATACTCGTGGAGACGATATTCGATTTATTCGCAAGCGTACTATGTGGTTTATTCGTAAGAGCTACTTGAGTTATCCTTGGGAGTTATCTGAATTTGCTCGCGAAAAATTACTGGATTTATTCATGGAGATTATTTGATTCGCTCGTGGAATATCACTATATGTATTCGTGGAATTACTTGAAAATGTTTAACTAGCTTGTTGAGATAATACTTGATATATTCATGGAAATGTTACTCGATCTATTTGAGCAAATATTTGCATATGTTCGTGGAAATATTATCTGGTTTACTCGCGCAAGTATGCGATTTATTCGTGGAGTCATTTGGTCTATTCATGAAAAATTCTTTTGTTTGAGAGTAAATGCGGGTCACGATTTCGGATTGAGGATATTTCGTGATTGTGCTTGACTTGTGTTTAGTACATTTTTCAAATTCTCCATCGATAAGCTCGAGGATTTGGATTAAATTGGCATGATGGAGAATCTTGATATCTGAATATATTTGAACCCTCTCGTTTGGATTTTCATGAGCACATGTGGAATTTTTGTTTGAATTAAATTGCCCATAATTTTTTGAGCGTGTCATTGCTAGAACATGCCTTGAATCGAGAAGATAATGATGTTCGTATTTGACCTCTTATTTTTCTTGTGTGAAAAATGATAAGATGGATGACGTGAATATAATGTTGATAACGACATCTCTTTGAATTCTTGCCGAGGAACCCACGGGATGATGCAAATCTTGACAAATTATTGAGACAAATGTTCGAGTGTCGAGGACAAAATGAGCAAGCATGAATCAATCCGTGTGAGATGACAATAGAGGACAAGTTTGGTGGTGCTGGTCACCAGTGGCAATCTCGGAGACAGAGATCAAGTTTCTTTTGGTAAGGTTGGATAATTCCTCGTGGTATTCTCGACTTTAAGGTACACAATTAATCTCAACTCTCGACATCTGTTTCGGTCGACATGATTTATCAACGCATTGAATTTCTTAGCATTCTTTATTGGAGAAATGTGCACCATTCGAATATATTGTGGAGAAATGTTGTTGGGATCATGGATTACATGGATATGTTTCGAATCATTGTGTGGATAATTGACAAAATACAGAAAAAGAGGCATATGCGAAACCTTTAACAAAAATCTGGCATGACGAAGGCCTTCGGGGTGGCCAGTCTCGAGTCTCCACAACATATGAATTTGGTATTAGGATGAACTCATTTGAATTTTACCTTCCACATTCGTTTGATGATTGTAGATATCTGCGGAGTATGCTTTGTCGAATTATTTATTGAGTATTGGTTTTGTGAAATTCTGTTCTATCGTACATTTGAGTGGATATTTATGTCCTTTATTATCGAGATAAAGAGCTTAATTGCGGATTGTGGTGTGATATAGTAACGCGTGGATCGATTTGATTGTTTTGATGCATCTATTGCTATTATTTCTATCGGAATTGCAAATTGGATGATATGAATAAATTGCGACTCATGAACTTAGGAAAATAGATGAACAGATAAACTGATATTTAGATATTGCATGGACTGCTTTGTTGAAAAGGAATAGATAGCAGGGAATAAGCGAGCAAAAGTCATCATGTATACAGGAAAGGGAGGTAGAGAATGTGTTTGATGATTTTGTGATACGCTGGATATTTTTTACGATTATCTTGCTCGTGTAACTATATTTTTGGTGATACTAATGAGAATGATCGATTGTTTTCACATCTTGTGGTGCTCGATGTGTTTCTCCTCGACCTCGGTGGAAAGTCGGTTTAAACAACTACGAAGTTGTGCTACTCAAGTGGATTCTCGACAAGGTTACAAAGCCTACGATTACAAAGTCGACTTAAACAACTATGAAGTTGTAACTCGAGTGGAATCTCGAATAGGCTACGAAGCCTACGACTACGAAGTCGACTTAAACAACTATGAAGTTGTAACTCGAGTGGAATCTCGAATAGGCTACAAAGCCTAGGACTACAAAGTCGACTTAAACAACTATGAAGTTGTAACTCGAGTGGATTCTCGACAAGGCTACGAAGCCCTCGACTATGAAGTCGACCTAAACGACTACGAAGTTGTATGTCTCGAGTGGAATCTCGACAAGGCTACGAAGCCCTCGACTATGAAGTCGATCTAAACAGCTACGAAGTTGTATGTCTCGAGTGAAATCTCGACAAGACTACGAAGCCTTCGACTATGAAGTCGACCTAAGCAACTACGAAATTGTATGTCTCGAGTGAAAACTCGACAAGGTTACGAAGCCTTCAACTATGAAGTCGATCTTAACAACGAAGTTATAATTCTCAAGTAAAATCTCGACGAGGCTACGAAGTCTTCGACTATGAAGATAATCTAAACAATTAAGAACTTATGTTTCTCGAGGTAGAATCTCGAAAATACTATAAAGCCCACAGCTACAAAATTCGACTCAAATACTAACTACGAACAAGTCAAACTACAGTTACAATACTAGTCATATCGATAGAACGAACGTCAGTGCTCGACTTCGACCAGCTGGCAAGAAGGGTTGGGGAGAAGACGAGTTGATAAACTTTTATTTTAGCTGCTATGAAGCTGTTAAAATCGTTGCTCGACTTTGACCAGATCGCAAGAAGGGTTGGGGAGAAGACGAGTTGAAAAACTTTTCGTTTATCAGCTATGAAGCTGTTAAAATCGTTGCTCGACTTCGACCAGCTCGCAAGAAGGGTTGGGGAGAAGACGAGTTGATAAACCTTGTGTTTAATCAGCTATGAAGCTGCTAAAATAATTGTTTTTCAACCTCAGAAACAAGTTGAATATATTCATTATTGCTTGATTTTTTCCACCACGATTAAGGCCTCCGGGCTGGGTGGTCGAAGACGAAAAACCCACCATGACTAAGGCCTCCGGGCTGGGTGGTTCACCATGATTAAAACCCATCGAGCAAAGATGGTCGTATGTATCAACCACCCCTCCGAGGGTGGGTATGCGTTCGAACCTAGATAATCGAATGTTATCATATTTTGTTGTGCTCGATGTATTTCTATTCAAACCTCAGAAGCGGGTCGAGTATATTAATTACTGCTCGAGCAGATTGATGTTGATTCTTGCTTGATTTTATTGAAATTGTTCTTCGACCTCGGTGGAAGGTCGAGTATATTCATTACTGCTCGAGCAGATTGATGTTGATTCTTGCTTGATTTTGTTGAAATTGTTCTTCGACCTCGGTGGAAGGTCGAGTATATTCATTACTGCTCGAGCAGGTTGATGTTGATTCTTGCTTGATTTTGTTGAAATTGTTCTTTGACCTCGGTGGAAGGTCGAGTATATTCATTACTGCTCGAGCAGGTTGATGTTGATTCTTGCTTGATTTGTTGAAATTGTTCTTCGACCTTGGTCGAAGGTCGAGTATATTCATTATTGCTTGAGCAGGTTGATGATTTGCATTTGAATTTGATTTTGTCAAAATTTATTTCGATCTCGGTGGAAGGTCGAGTATACTCATTATTGCTTGAGCAGGTTGATGATTTGCATTTGAATTTGATTTTGTGGAAATTATATTTCGACCTCGGTGGAAGGTCGAGTATATTCATTATTGCTTGAGGAGGTTGATGATTTTTATTTGAATTTGATTTTGTCGAAATTATATTTCGACCTCGGTGGAAGGTCGAGTATCTTCATTATTGCTTGAGGAGGTTGATGATTTGTATTTGAATTTGATTTCGTCGAAATTATATTTCGACCTCGGTAGAAGGTCGAGTATATTCATTATTGCTTGAGGAGGTTGATGATTTGTATTTTAATTTGATTTTGTCGAAATTATATTTTGACCTCGGTGGAAGGCCGAGTACATTCATTATTGCTTGAGGAGGTTGGTTGATTTGTATTTGAATTTGATTTTGTCAAAATTGTATTTCGACCTTGGTGGCAGGTCGAGTATATGCATTATTGCTTGAGCAGGTCGATGATTTGAATTTGAGCTTGATTTTGTCGAAGTTGTATTTCGACCTCAGTGGCAGGTCGAGTGTATTTATTATTGCTTGAGCAAGTTGACGGTTTTATTTGACTTTGTTTTGTCAAATGGGATTTTTTCTACGTGAGAGTGGAGTAAGGTCTTTCAGTCTTCGAGAGGATACACAACTGGCTTGAATTTCAAATTTTGAACTAGGGGGCGATGGGATGAGGTAACCGGAAAGGTTTATTATTTATTGACAAAGCAGAATGTATAAGTTCAAATTTTCAAATTCAAGACTCCGAGGATTGGTCCTGTGATATTCAACCTCGATTTCAGTTGTCGACCTCAGAGCCAGGTCATTCAATTTTCGACCTCAGAGGCAGGTCTTTCGAGTTTCGATCTCAGATTCAGGTTTTTCAGTTTTCGACCTCAGAGGCAGGTCTTTCGAGTTTGAAGGTATTTCAGTTGTCGACCTCAGAGCCAGTTCATTCAATTTTCGACCTCAGAGGCAGGTCTTTTGAGTTTCGATCTCAGATTCAAGTTTCTCAGTTTTCGACCTCAGAAGCAGGTCTTTCGAGTCTGATTTCAGATAAAGGTATTTCAGTTGTCGACTTTAGAGTCAAGTTTCTCGATTTTCGACCTCAGAGCTAGGTCTTTTGTTTTTCGACCTCAGTGGTCATTCAATTTACGGCCTCCGACCTTAGGGTAATTCGATGTTTGACCTCAACAGCAGATCAGTCAGTTTTTGACCTCAACGGTCTCTCGATTCTTGATTCGCGGCTATCGACCTCAACGGTCTCTCGATCCTCGATTTGGGGCTTTCGACCTCAGCGGTCTCTCGATTCTCGATTCGCGACTTTCGACCTCAATGGTCTCTCGATTCTTGATTCGGGGCTTTTGACCTCAGCGGTCTCTCGATTACTCGATTTCTGGTTTTCGACCTCAACGGTCTCTCGACTCTCAGTTCTCGGCTTTCGACCTCAACGGTCTCTCGATTCTCGATTCGGGGCTTTCGACCTCAGCGGTCTCTCAATTACTCGATTTCTGGTTTTCGACCTCAACGGTCTCTCGACTCTCAGTTCTCGGCTTTCGAACTCAACGGTCTCTCGACTCTTGGTTCTCGACCTGGAGTTTTGATTCTCGATCTCGGATGCAGATCTTTTTGGTGTTCGACCCAGAAGCGGGTCACTCAGAGCATGTTTGTTCATGAAATTTTTTGAGTTTGTTTGGATTTTTTGATTTGGTTTGGTTAATTTTGAAATTGTGGCATGGTTAGTTGTTAGTGGATTTATTAAAATAATATTTAAAATAAAATGATTAAAATTAAAATAATGTAAAAGTAGGAGAGAGAATATGTGATGTGATGGTTAGTTAAATTTATGTGAGTAGATGAATAGTGAATTAAGGTTGATGTTGTGTGTATGAATGATTGATTGATATTATTTAATTATATTGAAAATATTGATGATAGTGGGATTGAGTTAAAGTTGAGTTAAAAAAAGTGGTTGAGTTAAAGTGTTGGAAATTTTTTGAAAATTTTTATAAACAAACACACTCTCAATTTTTGATCTTATTGGTCATCCGGCTTCCGATGCTTGACCCCAGTGGCGGGTCACTTAACTTTCGTTCTTTACGACCATTCGGTGTTCAATGTTGACTCCAGTGACAAGTTGCTCTATTTTTCACTCTTGGATCGAGTTATGCTCACTCGACCAGAGTGGGGGGACTAGATGATATAGCCACGGCTAGTACTGCCGGCTAGACCGGTAGTATCTGATATAGCATGTCGTACCCGACTGGTTTTTGTGGATATATATTGAAGAATACGCCTATACATGGGCTAAGACACTTGATATGATAATATGGGCCGAGCCCAACCTAGGCCAGGCCCAACTTGGACTATAAGGTACACTCCCCCTATAAAAGGGGGAGGAGGTACTCATTTCCTCTCATTCTCTATTCATTCTCTAAGCACTCTCTCCCTACTCTCTCTTCTCTCTCTATGCATATGAATCCAGTACTGACTTAAGCATCGGAGGCCCAAAGCCGGGCACCCCTCCCGGGGTCCCAGACTTTGGGTTCTTGCAGGTACGGTGGCCGTCCGAGTCGAGGGAGCCCGGTGACATCTTTGTCCCATCAGTCATGTTGATTAATTCAGGATTACCACATAACATGTGGGGGAAGCTGTTTTGACAGCAAATCATATCCTAAATAAAATACCACCTAAAGGGAAAGATGAGACTCTTTACGAAATGTGGAAAAATCGTAAGTCGTCTTATAAATACCTGAAAGTGTGGGGGTGTTTGGCTAAGGTTTCAGTACCTGAACCAAAACAAATGAGAATCGGGCCAAAGACGGTCGATTGTGTATTTATTAGATATGCGTACAATAGTATAGCATATAGATTTCTGGTTCATAAATCAGAAAATCAAGAGGTATCTGTTGGTACCACGATTGAGTCAAGGAATGCTATTTTATTTTAGAATGTTTTTCCTATGAAGAAAAGGGCAGAATCTAGTTCTAATAAAAGAACGTATGAAACTGCTAGTGGTTTTGTACCAGAGGGTACTGATGAAGAACCGAGACGTAGTAAAAGGGTAAAAACGGCCAAAATGTTTGGACCGGATTTTATTACGTACATGTTGGACGATGAACCGGGTTCCCTTAAGAAAGCTCTGTCCAGCCCAGATGGACCACTCTGGGAAAAAGCTGTAAATAGCAAAATCGAGTCCATTATGCAAAATCATACTCGGGAGTTGGTTGATCTCCCTGATAGTTGTAAACCTTTAGGATGCAAGTGGATCCTAAAGAAGAAATATAAAGTTGATGGATGATTGATAAGTTTAAAGCACGTTTGGTGGTAAAAGGCTTTAAACAAAAGGAAAGGTATGATTTCTTTGATACCTATTCACCTGTTACGCGTTTAGCGTCGATAAGAGTGCTTCTCTCGATTGTTGCTTTGCACAATCTTGAGATTCACTAAATGGATGTCAAGACGGGATTTTTGAATGGTGAATTGGAAGAAGAAATATACATAGAACAACCTGAAGGGTTTGTTGCACCTGGACAAGAGAGAAAGGTGTGTAGATTGATCAAATCCTTGTACGGACTGAAACAAGCTCCGAAACAGTGGCATTTGAAATTTGATGGCGTGATGTTGTCAAATGAGTTCAGAATCAACGAATGTGATAAATGTGTTTATGTAAAGGGTACATCAAATACATTTGTGATTGTATTTCTATATGTAGACGATATGTTGATCATGGGGAGTAGCCATGAAGTGATCATGGATACGAAAAGAATGTTGAAAAGTAATTTCGACATGAAAGATATGGGTTTGGCTGATGTTATTCTTGGAATAAGAATTATCAGAACCTAAGATGGAATTGTCTTGTCACAATCTCATTATGTAGAGAAAGTGCTCAAGAAATTTGATACCTATGATAGTGCACAGTCTAGGCATATGTGTAAGACACCCCTTGATCTCAGTATAAATCTGGTGGTCAATAAAGGTCAACCAGTGGCTCAGTTGGAATATTCACGGATAATAGGGAGTTTGATGTACTTGATGAATTGTACACGACCAGACCTGGCCTATTCGGTGAATAAGTTGAGCAAATTTACAATCAATCCCAGTCATGATCACTGGAATGCTTTGAAAAGGTTACTTAAGTACTTGAGGTACACATTTGACTACGGGCCAAAATACTCGAGATATCCAGCCGTACTTGAAGGGTACTGTGATGTAAGCTGGATATCAGATTCAAGAGATTCTCGCTCCACTAGCGGATATGTTTTCTGTATTGGAGGAGGTGCAGTTTCGTGGAAATTTACAAAACAAACGTGTATAGCTCGGTCAACGATAGAATCAGAGTTCATCGCTTTAGATAAAGCCGGTGAAGAAGCCGAGTGGTCTTAGAAATTTTTTATCCGATATTCCATGTTGGGATAGGGTGTGATTCAGATGGATCAAGAAAAGATCAGGTCTGGTGTAGACTGAGAAGTGCCAAAGAAGGATCGAACCATGGGAACGAATCTACAGGGCTATCACCTTCTTTGGCCAGATCTTCTTTCTTCTTTCCTCTTCTACATCAGATTCGTCTTTCCCCCAGCTCCCCTCTATGCCCTGCGGGGCCACGCCCTCCGGGGTTGACGCCAGGAAAATATGCTTTTGATAATGAAATATTGGTTCATAGCCCTGCTTCCTAGTTCGAGTATGAGGAGCAAGAGCGAATTCAAAAAATTCTCTAGGAGGATTCGTCTGCATCTGGTTAAACCCTTCCTAGAAAAATAGGTTCCTTCCTTTGGAGGTTGACTTTTCGAAGCGTAAGAATGGATTACTACGAATATAAAAATGACGAGCTTATAACCTAGCGAAAAAGATCTAGCGCAATACGAACAATACGATTTAGCGGCAAAGGCAAAGCACATTCTATTGTTGTAGATACGTCATAAAGATTGATTTTCCTACGATTTGTCTTCTGCTACTGATATCTTTCCTTTATCGTCAAAAGCCCCCATTCCGGAATACGGATGAAATAAGAATCAAAGAATCTGTTTTGGCCTAAAATGGATATATCCATAGATTTCTGACTCATATTTATGAGATGATATGAGATATGACGATAACGAGCCCTAGAGAACATCGCGTCAGCTCCCTTTTTCCTAGGTCCAATACGAGCTCCTTAGGCAACGGTGACTGGCTTCGCGGGACTGCCATCTGGCCTGGTCCACTCTTGGCTAAGCACTACTGGGCCTGTCGCTTTCTAAATCGACTAGCTTACTAAATGAAGAGAGAGGGATAAATTTAATTTCAACTGGTCCATTAGAAAGGATTTGCGGTCTCAAACTTCCCCCCCCGAGAATAAATACCCTTCCATAGACCTTACTTAAGATCAAAGTCTGACTTTCCAATGAAAAAGAAAATCGGTAGATGAGTCAAGCTCGAGATCTCATCTTTTTTGCTATCTAGCAATCATAGTAGGCTAGCCTTAGCTGGGTTGCTAAAATCCATGAAAGTTTCATGAATATGAACTAATGCCAACCAAATGCAAGTCTTATCCTCTTTGCACAACTCAAGGATCTGGATTTTCCGCGATAGAAAACTACAAGCAGGGATTCTAAGTGCTGGGATTGGGAAAGAAAAGAGCTAGTCATTTGCCAATCCGCTTGATATTTCACTTCCGATACCCCAGGTGATTGACTGCGCTCCCGCCCGGCCACTCTGACGGGACGACCCCGATTCTATTTTATTAAGAAAAGCGACTTCGGCTATCCATTTTCTACTCCAAATCGGCTCCAACTATGTGACCTGAAAAACATAGATAACATGGGGCGGATTCGTGGCTTATCGGCAATCAAAACACACGATCTTCATCATTGGTGCTTTCATTGAGAGGTGGCGTGGCGGCATCGAATCCCAATATTCCTGCGGCTGAGAGGGAGTTCTAACGGCAGCCCGACGGCGAGGGATTCCAGCCTTGCCTCAATTTCAGCCTCGATTATCGAAGGGCGTCGGCTAGAATTTCTAAGGAGAAGAGGAAGCTCTTGGTGGTGGTTTCCGATGGAGTGAAATACTTCGTAACTGCGGTAATGAGCATTTTGGTGTAAGTACTAGCCTCTTTTCCAGTAAGTTCGGCATGAATCCCGTTTTCATTGTCATTAATCCATCCGTATAATGTCTTTCTTAAGCCAAGCCGCAAAAAAAGTAAAAATAGAATTTCAATTATATCCTCGAAGATGGGTGAAATTACCCC